>MJUU01033680.1:266220-279651 GCA_002080025.1 Modiolus philippinarum | reverse complement strand
TACAAAGAAAGAGGAAGTTGAAAGCAGAAAAACTCTTGAAGGCCACTTCGAAATAGAAAGACTGATTTCAAAGAAACATACTTCTAAAGAGGTAATTATTATTTCCAACATATAACCTTATTAGACAGGAATTTAAAATCAAAAATGTATATATTTTTGAGAACAATTATAATAACAATACAAATATTGTTGAGATATTATCTTCATCGGATCACTTGCAATATGGTGCTTCATTTATAAAAGAGTCACTTATACTGAGAAAAGTGGACAAATGATTGCATGGTTCACCAACAACAATATATTTTTTTTAAATATGTATAGAATCGTATAATTTTGTATATTTTATTTCATGTTGTACTTCGTCTATATGTTTATATGCTTTCGACCCTTAGGGGTACAAATTTGCATTTCTTAATAAAGATTTCAAGATTATAATGTACTCTCGAATTCATAGCACAGAAAATGTCTCTTTTCTATATACATATTGTCATGCAAGATAAACTAAAATATGAATAATACACAAATGATGAAAGTTAAGTTTTGTCCTTAATTTCGTGCCCTTTTTGGAGTTTTTTGGTACATTAAGGTGTTTTGGTTGGTTCCGCGATTTAAGATTTATGATTTTATTAACTAAAACAACCTCGTGTGTGTCATTTTGAGATAATTATAACACCTACATACGAAAATCGACATGTATACTTGGATCCTAGTTCAAGCGCGTACTGGAGATGTACGCTTTTTGTAGAAATAAGATACTTTAGCCATCTGATGAGGGTGTATTTAAAGTTAGGCCGTGGTGACTAGCCGGAAAAATATGTAAAAATGTCTATTTTTCTGGCCAAAAATAAAATGTACAAATCATTCGATTTAAATAAAAACATAAAAAGATAAAGAATAGAGGAAAAGAATGGTATTTTTTTCATAAAAATATTTTTTGAAAAAGTCCGGTCATTTTGTTGTTGAAAATGCCGCTTTTGTGAAATTTCATTGAAAACTACGAATTCAACACTATTTTGTGTTATGAAACATGTTTTACGCACTTATATGTATGTGAAAGAAAATATGTACTGTTAGCATTTGATAATGTTGATTGGGATTTATATATTTTTAGTGTATTGAACGTGTATTTACGTGTATTTGAAGAGAAAAATATTACTAATAATGAAACGTTCACATTATTTCGACTGTATTTTTTATTTGTGCATTTATTGAACGAAAAACATGACAAATAAATATCAAAAGAATAGATTATACTTTTGATTTATTACCTTTAAGAGTTAATTGTCACATAGGTGTTCTCAGCAGGTAAATGTCATCTGGAATATCTCCTCTTTTCCGATCAGAGGAAATTGATAATAAAACGTGTCTGTCAACATTTCAATATACCCGATTAGATTTTAAAATATTAGTTATTATCAAAATGATTTCTAACTATAATTTACGTCGCCGTGGAACTGTTGACTGGAAAAGACTTTGCTTTGGTGAATCATTGCCAGTTACAAAGAAAGAGGAAGTCGAAAGCAGAAAAACTCTTGAAGGCCACTTCGAAATAGAAAGACTGATTTCAAAGAAACATACTTCTAAAGAGGTAATTATTATGTCCAACATATAACCTTATTAGACAGGAATTTAAAATCAAAAATGTATATATTTTTGAGAACAATTATAATAACAATACAAATATTGTTGAGATATTATCTTCATCGGATCACTTGCAATATGGTGCTTCATTTATAAAAGAGTCACTTATACTGAGAAAAGTGGACAAATGATTGCATGGTTCACCAACAACAATATATTTTTTTTAAATATGTATAGAATCGTATAATTTTGTATATTTTATTTCATGTTGTACTTCGTCTATATGTTTATATGCTTTCGACCCTTAGGGGTACAAATTTGCATTTCTTAATAAAGATTTCAAGATTATAATGTACTCTCGAATTCATAGCACAGAAAATGTCTCTTTTCTNTATACATATTGTCATGCAAGATAAACTAAAATATGAATAATACACAAATGATGAAAGTTAAGTTTTGTCCTTAATTTCGTGCCCTTTTTGGAGTTTTTTGGTACATTAAGGTGTTTTGGTTGGTTCCGCGATTTAAGATTTATGATTTTATTAACCAAAACAACCTCGTGTGTGTCATTTTGAGATAATTATAACACCTACATACGAAAATCGACATGTATACTTGGATCCTAGTTCAAGCGCGTACTGGAGATGTACGCTTTTTGTAGAAATAAGATACTTTAGCCATCTGATGAGGGTGTATTTAAAGTTAGGCCGTGGTGACTAGCCGGAAAAATATGTAAAAATGTCTATTTTTCCGGCCAAAAATAAAATGTACAAATCATTTTATTTAAATAAAAACATAAACATTTTTCCTTTTAAAGAATCATAAATATTATTAATTTGCCCAGGGACTAATATAACAGTCCCAGATTTGCCTTTACTTGGTTTTCCTATTGATAATGATAATTTTTGCGGTATTGTAGCTATTAATTTTCATCTGAATTTCAGTGGCCAAAAAATAGACAAATTTGTCTATTTTTCCTGACAGCCAAACAAACAGCAGGCGCGTAGCTGAGTTCAAAATGATGTGCAAGCAAAATTCCGTCTTGTCAATTGATGATGACCCGCGAAGCGGGGATCCCACCTCGCGAAGCGTAGGCCATTTTAAGGGAATCATTGGAAAATGGGGAGGGGAGGTGTGTAAATGTAGTTTCCGTAAGAGTTGAGCAAATATCTTTCCCTTGTTTTCTCTCTCTAAAGTCTTCTTGCTTATGTTTCTGAAGCTTCTTTTTGATTTTGTATTGTTAGTGCTAGTTTTGTTTTATGCTTAGATTAGCTTGCTCGTTATGTGCTGTATTTTATATTTTGTTGCTTTGACCTTTTTATGTATTCTTATGCTTAAATGCGCAATGATTTATTCTTAATTTGAGTAAGTGGAATCTGCATGCTTGGCTTGATCTTTGAATGAGTGCAGTGTAAATATGCTTGTATTGCTTTTAATTTGCTTGCTTGATTTTTTATGCTTATGTATTAACAGCAGTTTGAATTCAGTCTTTAATCGTATACGATACCAGGGTGTACATTTTTACTAGAATTCTCAAAAACTTTGTTTTTTCAAACAAAAAATGTAATAATCTCCTATTAACGCCATTTCCACATAAAGATGACATTGCACATTTACAGTACTTTTTAAAATAATGATGAGGAATAAATACAGATTAATACATGGGCATTTCCATATTGGCCTGGTTATCGAAGTCGAGGGACAATATGGGTCGAGGAATGATAATCATGTCAATATGGAAATGCACATGTATTAAACTTTTTATTACATACTTCCGACGTTTAGAAATGCCAGGCCGATATGGACCGGAAGTCGTTTATTTGCCCAGGCCAATATGGACCGGAAGTCGTTTATTTTGTTTGAGATGCACGAGGAGCATAAAATAACCTATTATTTTCCTGAGGTGTGAAAATATGGACAGTTTACTTCCGGTCATATTGATCATGCAAACACGCTTTTATTTCTACTAAGTATGTAATAAGTTATGGTATTCATCACCTGCCATATTCAAATGAGAATTCACCGGCGGATTCGGCGATCGAAAAGGGGAAGCTCGAACGGAGTTCAAGAATTTTAGCCTTTTGTCATCCTTTTCCCTAATTTCTTCTGCACGAAATATAAACAAAAAGAGAAAAGTGGAAGTTCTAATGACAGCGCAGTTATAAAATATTCTAACAATTTCATATATACTTGGGCTGCATCTGTTTATAATTTCATTGAATTTAGTATATTTGGTCAATTTCTGTGGATTTTGTCAAACTTCGTTTGCCAATGTATTGAAGTAATTCAAAACTTTTTAGAAGGGGTCAAAGCCACCTTCAAAACTGGACCCTCAAAATTCTGTTTTAAGGAAATAAGCCATTCATTTCATTACGTGACTAAAATAACCAAAACGTTGAAGGATTTTATGTACATATTAATTCACACCTGTGTTGATATGTAACATATCCATTATCTCCAACTGTGTTTAACATTATTATACTAATTATTTGTGTCCTTTACTCTTAGATTAATAATTGTGGTGAAAAATTTTAATTTTCTTGTGCCATAGTATCTTTGCAAAAGTTTATTATATCCAGAATTATTCTTAGTTAATTATTCTAAGAACTATTCTTAGTTCTTATTTTTCAATCAAATACTTTATTGATATAAAATCCAATACAGGACTGTAATCACCAACAAAACTGACGAACAACACAAAATATATAAAAAAAAATGTGTAGCAAATGAACTAAATATATATTCCAAATGAATATTTTTTGTGCAGGGAAAGATGACATTCCTATTGAGGAGTTGGCAAAATCATCTACATATGTCACAGCACATAAATGGCACACATTCAAATGTAATTTAATCTCTTTTCATACCTTGGATAATTTTATATTATATCATAGTCATTAGAGCTAACATATTCCACTCTGACATGTTATCAAAAGATGGCACAATTTGGGTCAGTTTAGAGAAAAAATCCTTTCTAGAATCGGACAATGTTGACATTTGAGTGAAAAATGAAATTCATCCTCTATTCCCGTATTACAAAGAGGATAAAATGTATCTTCAAGTTTAATATTTTGGTGATGGCCCTTTTTAACTGTTTAATGAGTAATCAGTTACTTTTGCTGTTCCTTCGTTCAAAAGTTATGTCTAGACCAAGTAGATTTAATTTTGCATAGGGTGCATCATCTTTATTTAAATTGCAAACATAAACCATTACTAGTATCATACTTATTTTTTCAATTGCTAAGTGAAAAGTTATATCCTATCATCACCTGCAGAAGGCCATATCAGTTCGAATAATAAGTAAAGTTCTGTACAAAATACTTTTGAAGTTGATCTTATTTTGAGGTGTAATCTTGCAACGACAAAAACTGTTATTTGTATTGCAAGCTTTTTTTCTAAGGGACCGACAATTTAACCTGAAAAGGGGGGGGGGGGGTATGTTTTTTTTCTGGACAGAAAATTTTTTGCAAGTGTATCAACAAAATATTTTTTTCCAAAATTAACATTATTTTTGGGGGCAGAAAGCCTCCTTCAGAAAATTATTTTTCATCATCTTGGCAGTCAAAATATTTTTTTCACATAAAATCAGGTCCAAAATATTTTTTTAAGAAAAAAAATAGCCCCCCCCCCTTTCAAGTTAAATGGTCGGTCCCTAAATCATGCAGCGTTCGGGGTTGAAAGCCTGTCGGTTTTCTGATTGTCTTAACTTTTTGGCAAATGGAAGAACAGTCGAAAGTCCTATAGACGAAACGGAAGCAATTGATACAAATAAAGATTACCTCACAACGGCGACTTTATATCTGACAAAGTTGATAGTTTAGTTCAGATGTGGGGCGGACAGGTGGCGCCCTTCTCTTTTCTTCTGCCCTTTTTTCTATTTTATCCCATCCCCTTTCTCCCGCCTCCTTTCTCCACCTACTTTCTTCCGGTCTCCCCCTTAATCGCCATATTCCCCTGTCCCCCTTCTTGCCCCTTTTCTCCTGTTATTGATCTCCTTTCTCTCGCCCCCCTCACTCCTTTTTCCTGGTCTCCTTCTATCCTGTCCCCGCCCCTATTTTTTATCTTAGTTTTGATATCACTTATCTCGCAGGGTTGAATGGATGGATGGGCTGGGATGAGGAATCAATCCTATATATTTGAATTACATCACGGATTACAGTGTTCTTCTGCAATGAGAAGTATCCAAACTTAACGACCCAAACGATATATGTTCTCTAGTCGACCCATAAAATTTTATATTGTTCTATAGCTGCACATTATGAATGATTTGGGGTAGTTACACTGACACCATTACGCAAAGTGTTACATTAAACCGTTTTGTACTTTATATTAACTTTTATATCTGTCACGAGTATTCATTAATTCTGCAATTATTTTATCATTTTGTTTTAGGGAAATGTTTTCTTGGTGAAATGGCGCGGATATTCCGAAACTGAGACAACCTGGGAACCTTCAGTTCATGTAGACGAAGCATCGCTATCAGGATACATTCCGAATTTTATTGACCCGCATCGACTAAGAGCTGCTGCAAAGTCAATTGAGGATGTGACCTGGCAAAGGTTAAGTCCTGGGAGTAGACGTGGAACATTTTCGGTTACATTTGACTTAGATATTTACCGCTATTGCTTTCAAACTGATGAGCCTGTACTTCTACAGTCAACAGACAGTTTTAGCAGACTACCACTGTTGGAGTCTTGGTTTTATCGGATAGATTCAACGGGACAAGGTTTAACCATAGATTTTCCCGTCCGACTTACTCCTAATCTAAGAATGAAGAAGATTTACGTTCGTTCAGTCGATGGCAAAGTTGGTCAAAAGTTAGTTCCTCAGGAGACCATTAAAATTGTTATGCCAACTCGTGTTTTATAAGTAAACATATAGCACCAAACTTTGTATCCACGCCAAGAGCCCATGATGTCGGACAATTTGAATTCATTCCAAACTCTTAAATTCAAGGACACTATAGAAGTTGGAGCGCAATCTCCAAGCTTAAAAACAGATTTCTTACAGCTAAACGATACAATCGTAACTCTGGATATTAAATTTTCTTTCTTACGGGAATTGTTCAAAGCAAAAACAACTTTTCCAAGTTTAACGTACATTGAAGTACTCAATTCACAACTGCAGGTGTTTCAATTAGTACAGTGTGAACGATTAGAAGAAAGACTGTACAAAATTTGTTCAAGTACTTCAAAACTATACTCAAAGCAAAGCGGGGGAAGACAAAAATCTAATTTTGACGAAAAAGTAAAAAAGATCGCTGTATTAAGGAAAGAAGTTCTAGATGCCGTACAATTATCTGACAGACTTGCAAAATTTCATCACGAAAACGTTGTATTAGTAGAAAAATGCAAACGATTATTACAAGATGTTCAGCAATGTTCAGTAGAAAAAGAAAATGTGAATGAAAAGTTAACCATGGTAGAAAAAAGATTAACAGAGGAGGGCCAAAAACTTCAAGAATCAAAAGAGAAGCTAACAACAACTCAAGAGGAACTGGCAAACGTAAAAGACGTTTTTCATTCTGTATTTTCAAAGGGATATGATTCTATCTCCTCCAGTGAAAATTATGAAAACAAGGGTAAACCACTCGCAGAAGTAAGCTGCAGTCAGCGCGGAAGGAAACTTGCCTCGTTGAAGAAAAATGTCACTAACGCTTTGTGGTTTGCAGAATCATATGGACTAAAACCGTCGACTGTCATGTTTCAGGGCAATACGGGTGATATGATAAAACTTGATCTCGCAGAAAACATCAAAGATTTGGATAAGATGAAAGGAATACTTTACATTATGGACAGATTTCAAATAAGCGACCAAGCATACCACGAAATTGCAACAATATCAGAGACTCTCCCGAAGTTACACTCCATTATCAACATCAGAGACAAATTAAACAATTCCTTAGAAATTCATAGAACACCAGGCAACACTCCAGGAGCGTATGTTAATTTCAATACCGAATTAAAAAAGATTTTAGGAAAACATCATGACATTCCAGAAAAGGTTCAGATAAAAGTGTCCGGAGATGGAACAAAAGTTAGTCGAATATCAAACTATGTGGTTATCTCGTTTTCGATTATAGATGAGTCAATTAAATTGTCAAGTGACGACCAATGTGTTTTAGCCATAGTAAAAACAACAGAAAAATACGAATCCCTACACAACTGCTTATCCCCTGTGTTCAAAGAAATCAACGAAATGAATAGTGCTGGAGCGATAGAAATTAATGGCCACACTGCAAAACTTGAAATCTTTTTCGGAGGGGACATGAAATTAAAACATAAGCGCTCCCAGGGTTTGAATTAATACAGAGGCAACTGTATTTTTAGTTCCTACAGATGGTCATTTCTGAAACGTATGTCTCTTCATATCAGATCAAAATCAAAACATTCAAAAGAGTGTCAATGTCAATCCAATGATTATAGAGCAAATGAACAATTCAAACAACCTGGATATGGGATGTTGTCTCCTTGACATTTACCCCCATTTACTTTCTTTTTCATACATAAATGTAACGTAAACACATGTAGAAAACTGACAGACGATTTTTTTATGATTGTTTTCTTGAGTTCTTGCTAACTTTGAAAATATTTGTACTGACCACACTGAATGACATTAACAACATACACATGTATTGAACTCAATCACAAGATCTCATTTCAAATCCCCAAAATGTACAAAAAATGTATAATCTACGGACATCCGTGTCAACCGAATTTTCTGACATCTTGTGTCAGGACCTGCGAATTGCGATATTGGGATGACCATATAATTTTCTAGTGTGTGTGTGTGGGGGGGGGNGGCTTGGGCGATTTTGTCTATTTTTATGAAAATCTCAACCAAATTATTTATTTTCACTAAATGTTACATTAAATTATCTATTATTTTCAATAAAAACTATTCATCAAATCAAAATTATACTATATATTTTCATGACATGTAGGATTAGAATATCGCCCTCCCCCCCAACAAAAAAAATGGTTGTCCCCTTAGATAGATCCTTTGAAATAGGAAACACGCATAACTGATATATTCGTCTTAATCAACTTGAAGATTACACATCATGAAAAATGATTCAAACAAAATTTTTAATTCATTATATATATATTTTTTTAATTATTCATTTTATTCATTTTTTTTTCTCCGGTGGCGGGAGGGGTGGTAAATAATCGATTCTTGTGTAGCGTTGACTATATATCTAGTCTATTGTCGATGGTATAGATAACAGTTAAAAGTGTCCTGCTGATAATCAAACACTTATCAGTAACTTAGATCAATAATTGATATCGTTGTTATCTCCCCTTTAAAGTCACAAAATCAAGATTGAATTGTCTCCCTTTCATGCAACAAATTCTTGGAGATGGATGTAATCAATTCCCTCAACACATCTCATGAAGCCATTTATACCAAACTAGTGTTATGCAAAGTCCTATACAAACAATTTTGTTGCGATTCCTCAACAAACGTGACTACAAGTGCAGGACATATTTTAATTGAACACTAAAAATGGATACATATATTTTGGTCATCTCTTTTTAAATTGTTGAAGCTAAACAATAAAATGAATATGGAGTAAATGCTCATGAAACAAAGTCTCTAAAAATACACGGTAGAAACCAAGCAATGGAACAAAACTTTTATTGTTGTTCATCTTAAAGTCACCACGTCTTAAAGTCACCACGAGTCCTTCATTAATGCACCATTGCATATTCAAATAGTTCATCTAACCGGTGTGAACAAAATTCATTACATTATGTCGATCGACGCTATATCCTTGTCTTTACTGCGAAACTGTTGAGGAGAATTGTTCATGAACATCTTTGGAGTGTTTAAGAATCCACACCTGGTTAACGCCGCTCGTAGAACAGGCTTTATCGCAGTAGCTTTTCAGACCATCTCTAGCTGCAGTCAATAAAATGATAAGGAGTTTGGATAGGGGCTCAGTGGTGCATCTGGCAGATCCTGCAACGAATCTCTGTTTGCAGGGATTTTAGTGAAGTTTAGGTACCCGGTAAATGTAAGGATATAACTGATATCTTCATTCACTTTAATACCGAAGTATGCTAACACAGAAGTGTGATTTGTGATTACCTCGTCCCTAGATATTGTAGCTGGGGTATATATGTAGGATTGCCGGATGAACTGCCGGTACCCATCTCCTTAACAAGATGGTCTAAATAGTGTTTCTTATATACATATACAATATTGTTAGAAGCTTTGTCTGCGGGTATACGTACAATGACGCATTTTTCTTTGAAGTTTGTCAATGTTTTGCGACAAGAGGATCATCAAATATACTGGGCGTTCTAGTTTTCATAGATGTTTTCAAGCACCGGATATGATTAATAGTTATTGACTTGTGGTTTGTTTCCATTGATTTATTCACTTTTTTTACCTTTTGGGGGTCATTTAGGGCTTGCTATATGGTGTGAGGTTCCTAACTGTGTTAAAGACCGTACGGTGGCCCCTAGATGCTTTGTTTTGGGTCGTTTTAACCTGGATATGGGATGTTGTCTCCTCTACATTTACCCCATTTCCTTTCTTTTTCATATTAATCGACCCAATCACAGTCTGACAATTTCTCCACATCTTTCTCTTTCTCCGTCCACATTTTGACATAGTCCTCAACTGCATACATCATAATCTTGGAGTTATACTTCCAGTTGATGTGCTGGTGTTCACGGAATTTAGGACCTTTAGAAAAGATATCTAGCAATTTTGGGTTTCCAACGATATCTAGATCACCGGTTATCACGTGTCCAGCAGGACAATATTTGAATGGAGAAGAGGAGCATGTGCAAGGAGGTTTCGCTTTAAAGTCATCTATCTGGAAATCGCGCAATACCTGTTTGTGATTGAAAAGTGATGACCAAAGAGAGAAAGGTATTTCCATTAGCTAAAAGAAAGTTTAATTTTTTTTTTACATTTTCCACATTTTGAAGCTTTTTTTCCATCCCGGGAAAATATATATAAGCGTTCAATGATAAAACTTAAGAAGTTATTGGAGTATGAATAGTGAAATTGGGAATTGGTTTGGGGGTTATTTCGATTTCTTACCGAATCCTTGGTTGAGAAGGCGACTTTGTGTTCTTATTCTCATCCCGTTTCAGTTCTTACATTAGACCCTTAAATCTATTTGTTATTTTTTTAAAGTTGCTACAACAAACATTCTCGAATCCAGCAGAGATAAACAGTTACCAAGTGCATTGATATTATTTATATGCAGCTGATATACATAATTGTTACAGAAAAACTTTTCTGTCAGCCCTTATACCATATTGATATTAAATTGCAGATCAGATACTGCTGGGCTGATTTTTAGAAGTATATATATATACTTGTCCCCTCGTTTTAAATATGCTTTCTTTGCTATTCGTTTTGTCCATTTGAGTTACCTTGTTCTTTGCTTTTCTGCTTTCTTTGAAGTGTTTCAAGATTAAAAGAAAGATCAATTCAACTTCGCTACCTTAACTGTTATTTGCAAAGTTCCTCTTTATAAGGGGGGAATTCTAGTATGGGGGGAAAAAGTAGTATGTGGATACACATACCAGATTTTCCGTCGGGGGAAATATCAGTATATACTCATTTTTCCCCGGGGGAAAATCCAGTATATACTAGATTTTCCGGGGAGAAATCTGAGTATATACTCATTTTTCCGGGGGGAAATTCTAGTATGGGGGAAAGACTTGTATGTAACACCGGCACTAGCAAAAGCCAGCGGTAGGGTTTAACCGGTTTATGGGTACCCAAACCTCCCCTTTATCTGTCCCGTTTCCCTATAGTATAGTAAACATACGAATAAAACCCAATACAGGTAGACTACTAACTCCATGACCACAATCTTGAAAGGAGAGAATATGACAATACGTAATTTAGAAAGATGGGTCTTGGGGTGATCGCCGCTAATCTGCCGTGCTAATGTATGGTTATTGTATCATGCTACTAATTCTTTGTATTTTTCTTAAGTAATATATGGTAGATATGTTTATGAGGGCCTTGTGGTAGATTGGTTTGATCCAAACAAGTTTACCCCCTTTAAATTAAGCTTTTATCATTATTATCTATGGCACGCCAAAGGCACAAAAATGAGATAAAATAGCATTATCTCAGGTAATGCTGTCTTATCTGAATTTTTGTGGTTTTGGCGCACATTATCAGACATGTATTATCAGGTTTCCTCATTACCTCCTGATAAGTACTTTCAAATATTTTATACATAGGTCTCTATGCAATCTATATGGTAATGATGTTTTATCTCAAGATAACATAGCATTATCTGTTAATACAGTTTTTTCTGCATTTTTGTGGTTTTGGCATGCAAGTATGACCTCCACGCAGAATTGAATACATGTAATTGTTTTTAATTAATGTTTGCATAAAAACATTACTTAAATGGATCTTGAAAAAAAGTAATTGTCTGATTGAATCTAAAGTGTAAATTTGGATATATAATATATATATTCTTTTTATTTTTATCTTTATCATGTGTATGGAATGTGTATCTGCATGAGGCACGTTTTGTGTTTATTTATCAAGATTACGTTGTTATTTATTTTTATAATATCAGAAGTTTAAGAGCTCTTGTGCGCTCATGTTTTCTTGTTAATTTGAACAAGCTATGACTTTAAAAATACCACTTACTTACTTACTGGATGTTTAATTCAATGAAATGGGGGGTATGGAAATCTTTCAAACTTTTGCCTATTTCTTGCAGGATCTAAGCAAAGTCTGTTTTTATATAATAGTTTACCATGCTAACTTTAATTAAACCTTAATTATTTATTTATTTATTATTCAAGGACGTCCGAGGCCAGGAAGTAAATTTTGTTTCTCACAGAACACTCGGATGAAAATAAGTGAGAATGTTAAGTGATAATGAATCTATGGAATTAATAAAATATATATTAAAGAATATATCAAGTGTACACTTTTCACATTTTTAAATCTTTTAATTGCTAGTAGTCAAGGAATCGTTTTCTTAGCAAATGAAATTGCATGTAACAGATTAAGACGGATGTTCTTCAATGGGCACAATAAATTATTGCATACGGATCGGACATCTATCATAAGTTCATTACCTGTTAACAGATAAACAAGTTCATTACCAGTTATGATAAGCAATTTCATTACCTATTACCTCCAGGAAAAATGTTTTATCTCTTTATTGCATAGAGACCTATGTTAATTTTTTTTCCATATTTAATTATCAGGAGCTAATGATATTTTACCTGCGCCAAAACCACAAAAATACAGATAAGATAGCATTACCTGAGATAATGCCATTTTATCTCATTTTTGTGGCTTTGGCGTGCCATAATTATCATTATTACCTCGCTTCAATACTTATCTTAGAGGAAGGTTATCTGCCCTTGTATGGGAATGTCTTGTTTATCAGGCTCTGGGTAATTATTATATTTAAACATTGTCTATCCATCCTGAAGTCTCCGACCTGGAAATACCCATATTCCAAATTGTTTTTGGAAGGATTGTGCTATGATTTTGCAATGATTTATGTCAGGAGAACAGAGTACAAAAACATTTTTTCACCGTCTTGTTGACAACTCGCAAAAAATGGCGCTCGACAACCCCCAAGTTGGACAAATACATAGACATTTATCGTTACATTTTAGTACGAAATACATCAAGGGCTTATCCCATGAAAGTGTTTTACAACGACTAAAAACTTTAGTAAGTGAATCAGATATAAAGGCCATACAAATAACTGAGCAGGACTGTGTCATCACAGTGGCGAATCAAAGGGCGAAAACCATACTTTTAGTCAAAGGGTTAGAAATAAACAATAAATTTATTAGATTACTAGATATAGAGAAACAAATCACAAATGTGACT
>MJUU01033680.1:226635-257254 GCA_002080025.1 Modiolus philippinarum | reverse complement strand
CTTTTCTATGCAAATCTAAATTCATTTGTTTAATAACTATCTGTTAATGACATATAACCATATCTTTGTAACAAGGGCTCTCAAGAGCCTGTTCCGCTCACCTGGACCATGGCTGACACAATGAGTCAAAATAATCCCAACGTTTACTGGCGGTCATCTTGGATGTGATGCCAACTTGCTAGACTTTTTTTAAAAGGGCCAAGCTAGGACTTTTGTGACAAAGTTTCATTCCAATTGACCAAGTAGTTTTAGAGGAGAAGTTCTTTAAATACATTTCCCCATAGGGTCCAATGTTAAACTATGTTCCCTGCTATCTGCCATCTTGGATGCTATGCGGACATGCCGGACACATTTTATGAAGGGGACCATGTAAGGACCATTGTGACCATGTATTATTCTTATTGGCCAAGTACTTTCAGAGATCTTTGAATATGTTTCCCTATAAGGTCCAATGTTAAAACCACGTTCCCCGCTCGCGGCCATATATGATATGATGTGGACTTGCCGAACACATTTTTAAAAGGGGCCTCCTAAGGACCATTGTGACCAAGTTTGGTTCCAATTGGCCGAGTATTTTCAGAGGAGAAGATTTTTGCAATATTGTCCAATTTTCGACAAAGTTCCCCGCAGGTGGCCATCTTAGATAACATGCTGACTTGCCAGACATATTTTAAAGGGGACCATCCAAGGACTTTTGTGACCATGTTTGGTTCCAATTGGCACATAGGTTTCAAAGAAGAAAATCTTTGAATGATTTACTAAAGGGTCCAATGTTAAAACCGCATTGCCTACTGGTGGCCATCTTGGATATGATACGGACTTGCCAGATATATTTTTAAAAGGGGCCACCTAAGGACCATTGCGACCGAGTTTGGTTCCAATTGGCCTATTAGTTTCAGGGGAGAAAATATTTGAATATAGGGTCCAATCCCGTTTGCGGCTTATTGACTGGCATGCGGACTTGCCGGACACATTTTGAAAGGGGAACACCCAAAGATTATTGTGACAAAGTTTGGTTCTAATTGGCCCAGTGGTTTAGAGAAGATGTTTGAATGAAAAGTTTAGGATTGACGGACGATGGACACCTTGTGATGGCAAAAGCTTACCCTGGAATAGCCAGATGAGCTAGACAGTATGGGCAGGCAATGAAGCCAAAAAGCTGCTTAATAATCTTTGTAGTAAAGATAATTGCATTGTAGGCAAACATTATCTTCACTGAATGACACATTTATATACAGAAATTATCACAATGTGAAATAAGGTAAAGATTATGAATGTATTTTTGTAAAAATTGTAAATTTGGAAACAGAATTTAAAAGGAAATAACCCATAAACCATATGGCATTGGGGGAAAATTTTGGTGAAAACAGTCAATAACTCCTACACAAGCGTTTGGATTTTCTTCAAAATTTCAGATCTTGATATGCCAAACATTTTCCCCATTTACTCTTCACCTCTGTCTGTTACAGTTCTTAGGTCACCTGGCTATGCCAGGGTGAGGTATTGCCATCACTTGGCGTCCGTCGTCCGTCGTCCGTCAGTCGTCCGTCAACTCACTTTCAAAAACTCTTCTTCTCTGAAACCACTGGATCAAATGGAACCAAACTTTAAATGAATCATCACTAGGGTATCTAGTTTCAAATTTATTATTTTATATGTCTTAGGTCAAACAACATGGCTGTCGTTACCAAAAATAGAACATAGGGGTAAATTACAGTTTTGGCAAATAACTCAAAAACCGTTACAGATATCAAAAATCTGACTGGGCAAAAAATGATCAGCATGAGAAGATCTACCTATGCTGAAATTTTGAAGAAAATCTGATGACCCGTCTAAGAGTTATTGCCCTTTTTCCGTAAAATTTTCTAAATTTGGATGTTTTTTATTTTTTATTAAAAAAAACTAACAGATAGAGGTTTAGTTTAAATTGCAAAAATGTTCAGCATGTTTAGATCTACCCACATGGATATTTTGAAGAAAATCAAAGTACCTATATATGAGTTGTGGTCCTTTATTGGTCAAATTTTTCGTTATTTTTTACCTTTTGTCCTATATTTCAAAAACGCTTTGAGATAGAGGTCAAGTTTTAACTGCAAAAATGTTCAGCATGTTAAGGACTATATTTTATTCAACCCATTCAAGTTTTCCGACCTCTCCCAAGATGGCCGCCAGCGGGGAACTTAGTTTACCATTTGACCTAATGGGAAACTTCTTCTTGAGAACCACTGAATGGATTTGAACCAAACTGGGCATGAATGATGCTTATGAAGTGCTGACCAAGTTTTGTTACTTTGGTGCCGATCCATCATCCAACATGGCCGCCAGCGGGGATCTTAATTTTAACATTGGACCCTATGGGAAAATGCATACAAAGAACTTCTACTTTAGAACCACTGAATGGATTTGAAACAAACTTGGCATGAATGATGTTAATGAGGTGCTGACCAAGTGTTATTACTTTGGTTCCAATCTGTCATCTTACATGACCGACAGCATTGGACCCTATGGGAAATGCACACAAAGATCTTCTAGAGAACTGCTGAATGGATTTAAATCAAACATGACATGAATGATGCCTGTCAGGTGCTGACCAAGTGTCACCAGCTGTGAACTTAATTTAGCAAAAGATGTTCTTTTAGAGAACTGCTTAATAGATTTAATCCAAACTTTGCTTATGAGAAGCTGACCAAGTGTTGTTACTTCAGTTCTGATCCATCATCCAACATGGCTGCCAACAATGAATTGGACCCTAAGGGGAAATGCATACAAAGATATCATTCATGGAAAACCATTGAATGGATTCAATTTAAACATTGCATAAATGGAACTTGTTAGATTTTGACCAAGCTTCTTACTTTGGTGCTGATCCGTCTCCCGACATGGCCACTAGTAGCAAAACTTAGTTTAACATTGGACCCAGTGGGGAATGCATAAAAAGATCTTCTCCTCTGAAACTGCTTGAACAATTTCAGTAGAATTTTGATATGATAGTACTTATGTGACCCTCTTCAAAGTTTTATGTTAAATAGCTGCCAGCAGGGAACGTAGATTAACATAGGCCCCTTAAGTTTGGAAACTGCATTCAAAAATCTTCTCTGAAACTGCTTGAACAATTCTAATTAAATTTTATAAAAAGTTTCTGATTTTTATGTACATACACCACCAAAGATGGACCATCAATTGGGAATTATAGTGCTGCAGGACCCAGGTGAGCGATACAGGCTCTTGAGAGCCTCTTGTTGAAATAGAAAATAAAAAATGCATAAATTTTGAAAATATTACGGAAAAATGTCTGTAACTCTGAGACGGGGTTTCTGATTTTATTCAAAATTGCAAGGCAGATAGATCTTTTTTTTACATTTGCAACGGTTTTTGAGTTATTTGCCATAAACAGCAAGTTACTCCTATGTTCTATTTCTAGTAACAGCGGCCATGTTGTTTGGTCCTCGGACTAACCGAACACTTTTTTTAAAATATATACCCCGGTGATGACCCAGGCCAAGTTTTGATTTAAAAGGCCCTGTGGTTTCTGAGGAGAATATTTTTGAAAAAATGTTAACGACGGACGGACGAGGGACGTCAAGTGATGGCAAAAGCTAGGTGTGCTAAAAAACCAAGAGTTGTGTATGGACTGTTTAGGAGAAGAGAGTTTGATTTTCGGGGGGGGGGGGTACTTGGGTGATTTTGTAAATAGACAATTGAATCCTGGTCTCAGTGAAAAAAATACATTCTTATCCTACTTGTCCCGAAAATTAATAATTTTGATTGGAAGGATTTTTTAAATGCAAACAAATATAATTTTATGTGACATTTGGTGAAAATAAAATAATCTGCTTGGAATTTCCTTAAAAATAAATAAAAATTTTCTAGGCAAAATCGACCAACCCCCCACCCCCCACCCCAAGTCACATAGTCTACCCATGAAATAACAGAGAACTTGTTTCGTGCTAGTGTAACTTCTTTCTTTTTATAAGTATGTCACCTTTAGATATTACTCGTTATTGTTTTTCGCAATTTTTTATACTAACTTATAACCAATTATCAATACAGAATGCATATTTTCGTTTTCAATCGCACTTATCGTGTTTACTGTTATGTATAGCCAGAAAACTCTTGTGCTAATTACCGTCAACATGATCTGTGCATGTCAACTTTCACGCCAAGTCAAACAGACCTTTAAACTTACTTTTAGAAAAATTCAAAATGAAGGGATTTTATTATAAAAATATCCATAGATTTCTTATTTTATTTGAAATAATTGCAACATGTCTAACTATTCAATGTTGCTTTTATGTTGTGCAAAAGAAAAAAATATATCTTTGATCGGGGTGATGTATTTAACTTATTAACATTCTTGATACGTGTTATACGATACTTCGATACGGATGCGTCGGTATATACGTGAATAATGAAAATACTCTATTAGGAGATCCTTACTCTACCGGTGCACCTGATCTCACAATGGTTTTTTATTGGTTCCGTGTCAACTTTGTGTGTGTGTCCTCTTTTTTCTTTTCTGTGCCGTACTCATGTTGTGTCTCTGTTTCTTTGTTGTTTTCGATGTTGCCATTATCCTTGGATTATTCGTTTTGGATGGACGGTTCGGTTCTCATTTACATTATTGTCCGTTTGATTTCTATAGACCCACCATAAAAAATTAATTAAAAATCCAAATTTACTTTTTTCACATTTTTCATTTCATATATCTATTTAATGCACTCATACGAACTCTGACTATAAGTTTCAGAATTTTTCCTCCCATAATTAAAAAGATGCTCATTAGCTGCCCATGTTAATTTATTTTTCTATTCATGATTTTCACAGAGGGAGTTAATGTACAAGAACCAATGGCCCTTCCTGTGTAAACAAAAATAAAAACATGTGGCATTTATGTAAATTTCAAAGAACATGTGACTAGCCATTTAGTTTCAATAGGTAAACAATGAATAGAGATGTCCATTTCAGTGTGAATTCTATATTTAGACTTGTCACAGATTACTGACAGTGGAAATTAAAATCAATAGTTATTCTGTAATGAAAGATTTGTACTTTTGGTATGTTGTCTTTAATTTTAAGTGATCATAAGTGAAACCGTGAAACTATCCCTTTTTTCATATATTTTTGAAAGGGACATGAAGTATGGTTGAAAAAAATAAACTAGACTCAGAGCACCTTAATTGGAGCATGAATTGGGCTTGATTCTCATGCTTTTTTCAAAGTATTAAAGAGGTAGAATTGCCTTGTACATAGATAATTAGTAGATTTTTCAAGTAAATAAATTTCAAAACGTTTCAGAAATAGTGATTAAATAAACGAATATAAATGTATTTGACTAAATTTATTTTATTTAGTGCACATATTTATGTCTCTTTCCCTTGTGGTTGTTTTAATGTAAAACTTTAAAGTAATAGTGAAAGGACAATTCTACATTCAGTGGAAACTGAGAAATGTGTTAAAATTCAAGGGTTTCACCTTATAATTAAAGACAAGTTTACATAAATATATGCCTTAAGTTTAAATTATTCATTATAAAATTACTATTCTGTCAGTAATCTGTGACAAGTCTAAATATAGATTTCATACTGAAATGGACATCTCTATTCATTGTTTACCTATTGAAACATGTATAATATTTAAATGGCTAGTCACATGTTCTTTGAAATTTACATAAATGCCACATGTTTTTATTTTTGTTTACACAGGAAGGGCCATTGGTTCTTGTACATTAACTCCCTCTGTGAAAATCATGAATAGAAAAATAAATTAACATAGGCAGCTAATGGGCATCTTTTTAATTATGGGAGGAAAAATTCTGAAACTAATAGTCAGAGTTCGTATGAGTGCATTCAATAGATATATGATGAGAAAAATGTGAAAAAAATTACATTTGGATTTTTAATTAATTTTTTATGGTGGGTCTATAGAAATCAAACGGACAATAGATATTATTCACACAAAAACCAAATTTTGTAGAGTCTGTTACCGATCGAGTGCACCCTTGGAATGGTAGCTTGCCAAGTCCGTGAAATCATCGAACATTGTCAAATAATAAATATTTTGAATATTAGGATACAAAAAAGATTAACATAACGAAATTTTTTACATTTAGTATCAAGAAATAAAGATGGAAATGAATAAATCGTTAACATAAATGCCAAAACATATATATGTATTAAACTTTTGCGGTCAATCACGGACCATATGAAAACTTTCCTGGCGCCGGTTTGACTCCCAACATCGTACTTTTGTCCTTAGCTATATTTGATATTACTGATTATTCGGATTTCGTTTGGTTTTATGCATTTTAACATTTTTTTTAAATTATTGATTTCCTTTGTTTGGGTTCTAGTGCTGCTGATGAGGAATAAATTTCCGAAATGGCCATACAGCTCATTAAAATTATTGCAGTTGGAGTTAAAATATGTGTTATGGTCTCATGTTCATTTACTCCATATCTGTTCGTAAAATATTTAATACAGGGGTTTGTCTTTTATTGCAGTGTGAAGTTGGTAAAACAATTCCCCGTGGTAGAGATGTATGCTCTTTATTTTTCTTAGATATGGTGTAACTGTACATGAGATAATATCTCATGTGTACACTTTGTTCAATTACTATTATCTAAATTTATGTAAATTCTAAAACCGAAGGATTCACTCCCAACATCGTAGTTTTGTCCTTAGCTATATTTGATATTACTGATTATTCGGATTTCGTTTGGTTTTATGCATTTTAACATTTTTTTAAATTATAGATTTCCTTTGTTTGGGTTCTAGTGCTGCTGATGAGGAATAAATTTCCGAAATGGCCATACAGCTCATTAAAATTATTGCAGTTGGAGTTAAAATATGTGTTATGGTCTCATGTTCATTTACTCCATATCCTTTCGTAAAATAAATGAGATTACAGGGACACAGAAATGTACAAAGCGCCCCAAACGCAGATTAGGGAATGATCAAATAACTAAATACCGAAGTCACTGTGAATTTACTTTCTGCATATGCGCATTTCGACAACTTATGTCTCATCAGTGCAGGTAAAATCTAAACGTTTGGAAGACCATAAACTCAAAGATGTTTAACAACTGATAGAGAACAAATAACCAAAGTGATCTAAATTTAAAGCCAAAATCAGCTAAGGACAGAGCTTTGCAAGAGGGAGATACTCCTTAGATTTCAATACAATTTACAAATTTTAGATATTGGAAGGTTTCAAAAATAATCGGCTTTCGGGTCAGCAAAATTATAGAGCGGATTTCCAACGGCGCGTAATAATTTTTGCATTTCCTTTGTTTTCTTTTAAAATTACATCCAAGCTCCTTTGTTCTAACTGGGGTGATGTGAGCGGATCACCCCAGCAATCTCACCCCAGTTAGAACAATGAACATTTTTACCTTTTTGTTTTTGTCAAGCCAGATTTTGAGAACTGTTCAGTTGTTTTAGACTTAGTAAAATTTTATGTTTTACTATCCGATAAAGGTTTTAACACGTTGAAAAATGACATTGTCCATATAGTGGGATTCGATTGATTGATTGATTGAATATTGTTTAACGTCTACTCAGCAATATTTCAGCTATATCAAGACGAGAACAAGTTTGTTGATAAATAATCACTTTGGGGTATGGAAAGGGCCATGGGACGGGAAATTCTGACTGCCACTGGAAAAGTAGGGTGAAATCGTCAAGGGCGGGGAATTTAGCCTTGTAGCCGATCACCTACGGACCACCCAAAAAGAGCTTGCTACAAGGGTTCTTTAACGTGCAGGAAGCGTGGCATTTCTCCCAGCACGTGGACCTGAGTTTACATCCCATCCGAAAGATGGGTTGTGTATTTATTAATCCCGCACAACCACGGAATGGGTCCTATTTCTATATCCCGGGACCCTCGGGGTCAGCCTCCGTTTAGGAGGGGTCACACCCCGCAAGCCGGAGATACTGGGTCCTATTTCTATATCCCGGGGTTCCCTCGGGGTCCTCTGTTAGGATGGCTCCTACTCCAAGCTCAGAGGATGCTGCGGGCCTATTCTTCAGCCGGGACCGCGCACGGCGTTAGTGGGATTCGAACCAGGGTCGTTCATTTAGTAGACATCTACCTTACATACTACACCACGAACTCGCTTGCCTTTTGGTATTAAAAAATCATATATAAAGAATCGTTGTGGGGCACAATAAGGATATATATATTATTACAGTATAGGATATTTATTTCATGACATTTTAAGCATGGAAATCATTTTTCAGAATGTTTATCGTCTTTCCGTTGCTTAACAAATTAGCTGGGATGTAAAATAGTTATCTCACTCGGATTCGGTGTGTCTGTATAAGCTCACCCCTCCCGCCTCCGGCCGTCGGGGTGATCTTATACAGACACACCGCGTCCTCGTGTGATAACTATTATTTACATCCCAGCTCTTTTGTTCTAGCAGGAGTGACCCGAGTCGGATCATCCCAGCACTCTCACCAACGATAGAACGAAGGATTTTTTTTTAATTTTTTGTCGAGGCCAGACTTTGAGAACTGTTCAGTTTTTTGGACTTAGTAACTACCCTTAAAATCTTCAAATAGAAAGATTTTAAAACCTTGAAAAATAACATTGTCCATAGTGGGATTCGAACCAGGGTCGTCTCCTTTACTAGACTTCCGCCTTACCTATTACCCCCACGACTCGTTGGAATTATCGTGTTAATAAATCGTATAAAAAGAATCGTTGTGGGGCACAATAAGGATATATTATTTTTTTTATTATAGAATATTTAATTCATGATATTACAAGCATGTAAATAATTTTTAAGAATGTAAATCGGTTTGCCTTCACTTAATATTAGCTGGGACGTAAATAATTTATAACACTCGGACTTGGTGTGTCTGTATTAGCTCACCCCGACGGCCTCCGGCCGGCCGTCGGGGTGGTTTTATACAGGCACACCGCGTCCTCGTGAGATAACTATTACTTACATCCCAGCAGGGGTATTCTGAGTCGGATCACCCCAGTAATCTCATCCTAGTAAGAATAAAGGATTTTTCACTTTTGATTTTGTTTTTGTCATGGCCAAATTTTGAGAACTGTTCAGTTCTTTGAACTTAGTAGAATTATATGTTTAAATAAGTCCATAGTTGGATTGGAACCAGGTTCCTTTTGTTTACTAGACTACTATCATACCTACTAGACCACGAACTCGTTACAGTTACCGTGTGAAAAAAAGCGTATATAAAGAATAGTTGTGGGCACAATAAGGATATATATTATTACTATAGTACCAACTATTTATTTCATGACTATATAAGCATGGATATCATTTTTTAGAATATATATTCACTTTATATATTGGCTGGCATGTAAATAGTTATCACACTCGGACTTGGTCTGATATCTATTACTGAATATTATTGTTTTACAAAGGGGATTTATCAATTGATTACATCTTATGTAAGTAAGCTGCATTCTGATTGGTAGTGGTTTTTTGGCAAATACCCCTTCACTGAGACATTTGTCGTGGCATTTGTCCCGGAGTCATATATGCGTTTTGATGATTGAAAAATTCGGTGTAATTAAACAGATTTATCGGTTTTTTTTTTATTTCCTTTGAACTACAGAAACTAATATCCTCAGTATCACTGAACCGGACACTATCACGAAATTAACTAGAAAACACGAGGAGACTTTATAAACATAAGTGGATGATATAAATCGGATAATGGTTTTTATGAAATAAAAACGATACGCTAGGCTATGGAATAGCCTTGGATGGAAAATTGCGTGTTTGATTGACAAGGGTGTGGTGGCTCATGATGTACTTGGCTTCGAAACATAAACCTTTTACAGCACACACAAATAAACACCGGTAGCTCTTTATTCTTCCGCAAAAAATGCAATTCTATCTCTTTCCACCTTTCGTTCTCCATTGCCTAAGTATCTCCACAAACTACAATCACGCTTTGTTTAACACAACTGAAAAGTCTTTTATAGTATTTGTATATTTTTGATTATTGCACAATACCTCATCTTTATTTATTGACTTCTGGTTTTAAATTTATACATTACTGTTCTTACTCTTTTTATCATATCTATATTTATAAATCTGGCTAAGCGATACTGCAATACCAATCCCATCATCCTCTACAAACCTGTTCCCAGTACCACCTATAGTAAATGTTTATAATACTTTTCAACTTCCACAAGGAAACAGAAAAAATAAACCCCGCCCCGTTTTATCAGGACGAAACTGGACGCCATTTTGATTTTCGAGAATCTGAAATTCCTATTGGTCAATAGTCTTCTGCGCATGCGTTCTCCTCACTGCGCAAGCGTACTCCTCACTTACCCCCAAGAACTATCTATATAGCTAGGCTATTCCATAGCGTATGGTTCGGATTGTTACTTTTTCACATTTATTGTAGAAAAGACATAACGAGAAATGCATTACATTTACACTGAAGGGATATGGAGTAAATGCAAATGAGACAAAATCTATACAAATACATGGTAAAACACAGCAATGGAACAACGCTTTCATTGTTGTTCTTCATCTTGAAGTCACCATGAGGCCTTCAACAATGAGCATTACTCATGCCTCATAGCAAGTTCAAGACGGCCCTATTTTTACTATTTTTAATTTAAGGACAACTCGAGTGCTCTTTTGTTCGTCTCTTTCGTATGTCATACGTACAAACGAAAGCGACGAAACGAGAAGAAAGGGGATATATGACTCAGAATGCGGCTCTTTTTGACTGCTTTGCCTACATGACTATTTAGTTAAACAATCTCAACATTGTCATTTTTAAATTCATTTTCGCTTTTTAGATTTTTGTGCAATAACTGGTCCCCATATGTTTTTGTCTTCTTTCGCCAAAATGTGAAACAACTCTTAGACTATTACTTAGACAACATATATTATGTATACCTGCTGGTTTACATTAAAGGTCAGTTGAGATGATACCTTCATCTAAATGAATGGCTAAGTTAAGAAAGTTGATCGTACTATTAAATGTTTCATGGGTGTTAATTAAAGATGTTGAAGATTGGCAAGTTCTATGTTGGTATCGTTGTGGAATCTTTTACATTCTAATAAATTTTATATGACCGCAAACAATTAAATTTGAGGTCGTATATTAGTATGTCGCTCTCGTAGTCGTCGTTGTCGACTTTGTCGTCAGCACAAAATGAAGGCTTGGATCGGTTTTTGGAATTGTTACCCCCACCCGTTAAAAAAGGCAAAAAAGGGTAAACTTGGATGTTTTCCTATTTTTTACTGTAGAATACCGTTCATGACATAAATGGGGCCAAAAAGGGACAAATGCCATTTTTGGTCCGATTTATTGCAGTTTTTTTTTTTCAATTGAATCCTTTGGAATAAACATAGCCTAAACAAGCAGATTTTCGATAACTTGTTTCCTTTCCGAGCTTGGAGGGGCCAAATGGAGAGATTTTTATCTTTGGATTCCTCTTGTTGTAAGCATTCGATAGTATAGCCAACGGAATTGTCGTAGCTCTTACAGTTTCCGAGCTAAAGGGGTCAAAAGCGGAAAAAAATATTTTTTTAAAAAATATGTTATATCTTTATTTTCATTGGATATCAATGGGATGCTTTTCCTTTAAATGTAATTCCTTATGTAAACTTTTATAAATATACAAAAAAATATCGAAGTTGCATAAGTTATAAGTTTGTTCATGGTTTTGACACAGCTCTTAACATTCCGAAGGTATAAGGGGCCAAACAGAAATTTTCATAATATGTTTGTTTTCAACATTTTTTAACGGAATTTAATGGGGTTTCTTTCTTCGATCCATCAAAATGTAAGGTTTAAGAAGTGACCTATTTGATGTACCTCTAACTGTTTCCCAGCTATAGGGGCTAAACAAGACCAAAATTGCAATTCTGCAAATAATCTAAAATATTCATTTTTGATCAAATTTCAATGGATGTTTTTCTTTGAATTTCTTTTGATGTAAGCTTCAGTTGAGAGTGGACATATTGTACTTGCCTCATACACTTTCCAAGCTATAAGTGATAAAATGGGGTAATTTTATACTACTCAACAAAAAAAAAAAAACGATACACGGTTAATTTTGTAAATAATTTTGAATTTTGCAATTTAAAGTTTTTATTTTAGTGTATAAATGTATTCAACACCAAATCGCATTTGTTTTTTTTTTTCATAAACAGATACGATGAAAATCCGGAATGGAAGTTTTTCACCCAATGATCGAGTTCTGGTCGTTAACATTTGTTTAATGTCAATAATAGGGGCACTTCATCGGGTTAACAATTTGCCATCTTAAAAAGTGGAAAACAATGTCTCATTTCAATGCCCCGTTCAATCCAAAATCAGCGCTGGCAATGACTTAGCGCGGTTAGATGGTCGATCTTGATTTTTTTCCCTCGAAATTCAATGTTACAAGAAAAGAAGACGAACATAAGACTAGTGTTTAATCTAAAGCAAAAATGCTAATCAAATGACTAATCACGTGGCAGCATGTCCCTTGAGACGTCGCAGCGTCATGATCGCGTTACGCGCGTTTTGCACTTTGGAGAACGGTAGTGGAAATGGAAAATAGGCCAAAAGAATTCCTGGTCGACATAGCAACAGACATTTGAAGTTGGCCGGTTCGAAAATGTGATAGGTTGGTAAAAATGTAGACATACTTACTTTTATGTCTGGAAACAGAAATTCCGGATAATGACCTTGACTATGACTAGGGATGGTTTAGAAATTGTAAGACACATTTTTGGGCATTACGTTAATTCTTACGCGCAAAAAATAGTGTTATTTTTGTCTAAAAATAAATAATTACCACGCGTAGAACTGTTTACCGATGTGTTATATCCGATGTGTTCCGAACATGTCATTCATTTGATTGGTCAATCATTAGTTGCTAGGTTACACACAGCTCACATTTATATACCCTTTGTTTCGATTTCGTGGCAAATTTTTCTTCGTTTGATTTATTTCATTTCAAATTGAGTTAGACCAGGAAGGTTATTTGCTTCTAGATTATTAACATGGTTACGGTCTTTACCAAACACATGTTACACAGTTGAGCATTCTATACCGTTGTACATTAAAAAAAGGTTTCATTTTCTCCGATTATACAACGGAGTTTTCATGATGTCTTTAGAGGAATGGTCTCGGCCTGATGAGTGTTTGGAATCTGATGCAACATTAGTTGGTTGTGGTGGTTGGTTTATTAATAGAGCATTTGCATATTTCAAGTATCTGGATACGTACGCATCTTACGTATCGTATCGGATGTATCTGGCCAAAATTAAAACAGGTATTACTGATCCGACAACATAGCTCTCTGATATATATAAGTAAGCATTTTCGATTACGCGTTCTTTTTTTTCGATTTATTGTTGACAATATTATTCAGTAATAATATGACCTTTGTAATAAGATTAGAGGTAATGCGGACTCTGTATCGCATAACCTGTACTTCAGAAAGGTCGTCGAATTTTTGGTACTTCTTTTCTATGCATATCAAGTAAATACATTTTATGAATAACCAACTGATACTTGAGAGAAGAAAATACAACTGATGGATTTCTGCACAAAATTTTTGTGCTTAAACATATCCAAACGGGAGTGCAACCTCTGCCCCCCCACAAGGGCAGTAAAGTTTAATTGCAAGGCGATTAACTTTAGTTTTAGAACAAACATACATTTAATTCATATTATTCAAACACAAAAACGGTGAATAAGATGATACACACATTAATAAATTTACGCACATATTGAAAAAAGTCGTTGAGGCCGACATATACATGTAGTAAGATGAATGCAGGCTTTATGAATTATTCAATGTGTCCAAAATTTAAAAGAATGACTGAGATTAAATAGAAGTAAAAAGTTTTGAAATTATGGAAATATCAATTACAGACTGTACATTAATGTCTGATAGACACCGAAAAAAGAGCGAAAACAAGACAGAATTTGAATGGTCATAATTTTAGGTAGTAAAACAGTATGAAAACAACAGCAACAAGCTATGTGCTATTTATATCTGCATGGATTGTATTTTCTTTTTATGATAACCGATTAAAGTGTGTAATTAAAAAAAAAAGTTTATGATATCGTAATATATCTTGATTTTGATTTGAACAAAGAAACGACGTTCACAAAAAACAATTTGAGATGTTTTACATGTAACAGAAATCATTTGACAGGGTGACAACCCAGGGATATACCTATTGTTACCATCATCAACCCCATCTATCCGACAGCAAAGCGAAATTTTGTTTGTCCGTCGTCCGGTTCAAGCCAATATATCGCAGACTCAATCTATATGTCATGCTTAGGAAAAGACAAAACTGGCAAGCCATTTTTTTAAACTTTATAGCTGAGATGTTAACTTTTTGTGGTTGAAAATGTGAAAATTAATAAAATCCTAAATGAGGAGAGGAAGGCTGAGTGACAAAAAAGACGATCTTCACAGCCTGAAAAGCTCAGCTTGGCTTTGAGAAACATAAAGATATGAATGACATTTCCAAGAGAGTCCAATATTAAACTAGTTGATTGTTCCAATTGCGGCCATCTTGGATGATCTTGGGGTACTGACATACCGTATACCCTTTTTCTGGAAGGACCATTGTTACTGAGTTTGGTTGTAATTTACTGGTGGTTTCTGATTAAATGTGTTTTCTGTAGGGTCCAATGTTAAACTATATCACCACTGGTACCGTCTCCATCTTATATGAGGTACGGTCGGATCTGTCGAATATCTTTTTAGAAGGGACTATTTTAGGTCAATTGACTTAGGGACCGACCATTTAACTTAAAAGGGGGGGGTTATGGTTTTCTTGTAAAAAAAATATTTTGGAGCTGATTTTATGTGAAAAAAATATTTTGGCTGCCAAAATGATAAAAAAAAATATTTTCTGAAGGCTTTCTGCCCAAAACAATAATGTTAACTTTGAAAAAAATATTTTGTTGATACACGTGAAAAAAAAAAAAAAAATTTTTTCCCGCCTCGCGCGAAAAAAAATTTTTGTCCAGAAAAAAAAAAACCATAACCCCAACCCCCTTTCAGGTTAAATGGTCGGTCCCTTAGTTTGGTTAAATTGGACTAGTATTTTCTAAAAAGATCTTTGAAGTGTTTACCAATAAGGTCCAATGTTAAAATATGTTGCCCGCTAGCAGCCACCTTTGAAGAAGTGTGGACTTGTAGATTCGATTTTAAAGAGGACCAACTTAGGAGTATTGTGATTGAGTTTTTGTAAAAAATGGTTGACAAGAGCAATAGAATACCGAAGGAACGAAGGATGTGGGTACTCGAAAAATCCAGTGACATGCATGGAAATTCTTACCATACTTTGCTGATATTGAATGTTGTTAAAAAGAACACAGTCAATTGAAATCAATCTATATGGGGAGATAACAACAATGAAAAGAAGTCTTTCCCCCTTTTCCAACGCAACATACACAATTTACCTAATATCAGGCTTTCCAACATGACAATCTTATTTAATAATCTTTTATTTACTTATATATTATACTGATCTGTTCATTTTTTAATTGATTTCATTGGGCATTTACCATTCAGCCCATGATACAGTGACTCGTGCAAACGTATGTAATAGTTAATCAAGGGGCGTGTTCGATATGTAACAGTTATAGAAAGTGTGTGTTCGATATGTGACGGTATAAAACGATGTGATTCATCTATTTATCTATTTCTTACAATAATGATTTTCGATCATTTTAACCAGCAGACATGTTACTGCATAAAACAATTTGCTTCACATATTATGTGACCTTCATAATATTATATTTCGGTACTTGAAAATATGTCTTTCGTGAATCTTTCGTTGCAAACAATATCGACTATCGGGATTGCAGGCTATGCTTTGGTATTATCCTAGATACAGCAGATACATACGTCGATACATTTATACGTTTCTATACTTACAATATACAAAATCTCTAATNTTCATATTGAGTTTCCAGCATTTATATCAAATTTAAAACTACACATAAATCAATGAAAATTACTTGCAGTTATGATATGTATCAAGTTGTGGTGCGCTTGTTTTTGTCACCAAAAATTTTGTTGAAATGTGACAATCAAAGTACTGTCGCTGTTTTTAATTCTGGTTATACCAGGGATTCCTTTATGCAGTGTTGTTCACGCGAGATTCAGTTTTATGCTGCTAGACACGAGTTTGAAGTTAAAGCTGTTTATTTCGACGGAGTGGAAAATAGGACAGCAGATTTATTGTCAAGATTGATTACAGATTCAAGGACTCTGTTTTTTGATTTGCCTATTAATAAGGCTGATACGTGTTTTGAAAAGTGTGTGAATGATGGACTTTTTAATTTTTCTCACGATTGGTAATATAATCTTTCTTGTAGATAAACAGTTGTTGTTATTAAAAGAGGAGCAAAAGAGATCATACAAGTCTGCCTTTGCCGAAGGGACTTTTGAGAATACTAAGGTCCAATGGAGAACCTTTTTACCATTTTGTATATATTTTTATTTAAATTTTTTACCCGTATCTTTAAATACTGTTTGTTTAAATGCTCAGTTTTTCACAATGTTTGAGTAGGTCATTCAAATCTGTAGAATCTATTAAGAATTATATTAATGGAGTTAGAATACTACATTTGATAAATGGTTGCGAATTTCTGCATTAAGGGAGTTTCACCTTAAAGTAAACTTTTAAGAGGTTGTCCAGATTAAATCCTCATTCGCCTAAAAGGGCCTTTCCAATTACACCAAAGATTTTGATGGATATTCATAGTTTTCTGAATATGGATGATCTTTTAGACATTACTTTTTGGAGTCTTTTTTAACTGCCTTTTTCATGTTAAGTAGAAAATCAAACTTGGTACCAGTTTCGATTTCCAAATTCGATCCTAATAAACAATTATGTAGAAAAGACATTTTAATTGCAAGCAGTTGTTTGATAATTTTAGTTAAATGGTCTAAAACTATTCAGTTCGGTCAAAGAATACTTTTGGATTCCTATAACTAGTATTCCTGGCAGTGATTCGTGTCCGGTCAAAACTTATAAAAACATGACAAGATATGTTCCCGCAGGGAATGATGATCCGGCTTTCTGCAAACTTCTTTGTTCCAAAGTTATTCCTATAACTTATAATGGATTTCAAAGAAAGTTTAATTTCTTAATTCAGTTAACTGGTAGGAATGCCTTTCATTATTCTACCCATAGTTTTAGAAGAGGTGGTGCTACTCTTGCTTTTGATTCTAATGTTTCTTCTGAAGTTTACAGTTTCATGGTGACTGGCATAGTGATGCATACAAAAAGTATCTAGAATTCTCTTTGGACGAAAATTTATCTGTTTCAGAGAAAATGCGTGATAAAATTTTATCTTCTGTTTAATATTCATTTCTGTTTTGTAGAAACACCGACATTCCTTATCATTTCTGACTCAATAGCAACCCTAGACTGTGCTGATGTTGTTGCCTACAGGGGAGCATCTATTAGTGATGGAGAAAGATAAGGGGAGTATTGCCAAATTTCCGATTATCGTTATTCATGTTGGCACAAATGATGTGCATAGATTAACTGTAGATAATTTTCTATCCGCCTATTGCAATTTGATTTCTTCCGCCAAGTCTTTGTTTCCAAAAACTCATATCTGTATGTCTCCTTTTTTGCCCCGTGTGGTTGATTTTCAGGATACTAATCCTAAAATGTTAAAAATTAATCACGGACTTCTCAATATCTTTGTACGAAAATGAATGTTTCATATTTTCATTCTTATAGATACTTTTTGAAGGGGGGTAATCCTTTAGTTGAGTTGTTTACCTACAGGGATGGTGGTTTACATTTAAATACAGAATACTCTAGAATATTGGGTTTATATTTTAAGAGAAGGGTGGTACATATTAAAGTATAATTGTTTTGTTATAATTTGTTAGAGAAAAATGTACTTTTCTCTAGGAATTTATGGATATATTTTATTGTTTCTATGCTGCCACATTACTGCAGATTATTGTTGATACTATTTCATCCATTCTGCATTATAATCTTGTAACTACATGTATGTAATTTATATATTTTTACTCATTAATTCATTTTGTAATCAATATTGATACATATATTTTTTTATATTTTCAGATAATTTTGAATAAGGACTAGCTCTGTACAGTGGGTATAGTTCACGCTGTGGAGTTGTCCGTACTTTTCAGGAGGATATTATTTCCTTTCTGGAGTAGAAGTTCTGGTTTTTGGTCGTTATTATTACGTCCATGCCAACTTCAGTTCGAGTTTTTGCATGATCGTTTTCATGCATGCTTGTTAAATATTTATGTATTTCTATATAATATATATTAATGTTACTCTGTTCAACATAGCTGTTTTATTTTTTGTCGGCCTGTGGCTTGGCGGCTGGTTTTCTCTGTTGATATTATTATTCAGTCAAGTTTGTATTTCTAACCTCTTGTGCTAGTCGCTTGTATTCATACTTTGGCTTGATAAGAATGATTGCCTTTTCTACATATTCAATTATTAATTTAATATATAGATTTGAGCTATGTGTACCTAATACTAAATTACCTATGCCATAATAAAATTGTGTATTATTATTGTCTTATTGTGTGAAGCCTGGTAATTCATTTTGTCTAGGAGTTTTGGTTTTCTGCTAAAATGTAAAATATCATTCTTGATAAAATAATTAAGTGTATCGTTTCTTTTGTTAAGTAGTATATGATTTCCCGTATGTTGTGTCCAGCTAATTACTGTGTCAAACTTCTTATTGCGTTAATCTTTTCACTGCGTCAAAATCTTTACTGTGAACATATTCACTGAAAATTACCCTTGTTCGAATTTAAGTGGTCGACGCATCATGTTGCGCTCGGAGTAGCCGGCCTGTATTTCTTGTTTGCACTGCATTGTCATTTCTTAACGATCCGATACTTATTACTTTGCCTGGCTATATGATTTTATAAACTCTTTAAATCTGATGTAATTATTTTACCGCAAGACTGTTATGCCACCCAGACAACGTCGGGATGACATGTTGTGATTCTTCGTTTATTCTTATTATTCTCCTTCCAATTAATTTTGTCCGAGCGATTATCATGAAATGGCTGAATGAAATATTTTAAACTCTGCACAAAGTTGGACCAATATCTGAAGTTAAATGCTATGCTTTTTAAATTTCAAAATAATTGCCATTTCGGAGATGGTCGCCAAAATACGTGAAAATTTCAACTCTGTGGGTTATAACGAAAATTGATTTCTAAGTAGATTTTGATGCTGCGAATGCGATGGAATCATCGTATTGGTTGTCTTTGGTGACATCGGCTATTGTTTGAAAGTCCAAATCTAGCTTACATTAGGAACCAATGACATTTGACCTCAATTAGTTTTGAGTGTGATTTGGGTAATATTTATATGATTGTTTTCTTCAAATTACTGAACTTAAAGAATAATAAACTTTTTCAAAGAATTCGAAACTTACTCTCGCATATCTAATAGCACAAGAATAATACAACGTCACAGTTTTGTCAAATGGTCTGAGAAAAAGAAATGAAAACAATGTATTTTTTTCTTGGTTTTTGTTGTTGTTGTTGAGATGTTCCTTTTTTTTACCAAAACATCTATATTTTTTGATTCAGTGGTTCAATATTGAGAAATATCAGATGAATTTATGATAGGATATTTGTGTTGGATTTTCCTAACGTAAATCAAATGGCTTGAAATACAAATAACTCTAAATATAAAACAAGATCTAACTAACTCTTGCAATAATAAGTCAACAAAATCGTATAAGTCAACATTCGCATATTATTATTCTTTATATTTTGAAATAGAATCAATACGTACAGTATATAGCCCTTTCAAAAATGTGTTCTTATCTTTACCTGGACTTGAACTCTACCATCAAATGGAGGTACAAACACTCTTCGCTTCCGGTTATCACTCGTATGGTTGGCTAACATTACACAACTAAGACCTTGAATACATTTTAATTCTAACAAGATTAGTGCAGTGTCACAGTAAACAATGACCTAGTAATCGCAATGAACTGTGTTCAGGATGAATAACACTTGCCGTGTTGGGTTGATAACCGGAACTATTTCATTCTATCTAAATACCTAAACCGAACAGTGGACCAAATGATATTTTTAAAAGGCCCATTGATACATGATATTTTGAGCAACTGTACGCCAATATATTCATTTGAAAGCCTTGTGTGTCATGTGATATATCAAAGAATGAGAATGATAAAAATAATAACAATAATAATGCTTACCCATCCAGACAAAATAAGGCACGTCAAATTAAATCCAAAAAGCACATCTTGATTGTAATATCGATGGCAGTAATCATTGAAGTCATAACACTTTTTATTCAAATTTATACCGGCAAATACAACTCCAATTAAACTGACTATAGCACACAGTGCTCCAACCCCAATTTGTATTCCACCAAAAATCCTTAAACTTCTCACTCCATAGGACCTAGCACCTGCATTTTCATCCACCTGAATTTGATTAGCCATTTGCATTCCTAGACTTTGGTTCATTTTCAACCTATAGAGAGAACTATAAAAAAAATGGTGTTTGTAAAAATATGTATGACATAACATTTTCTTTCTATTATGACATATTTAAAGCTGTAATCTTCAGCCTCAATAAAAAGTAAAGAAAACATTGCAAAATGCAGAAATAAAAAAAATTAAAAATGACGGACGAAAAATACCCAACTTTTCGCTGTACAAATTTTTAGATGTTGAGGGAAACCTTACAACCCAGTTAATGTTAACACAGGTACTAAAGGCAAAGTAATATTCCAATGCATCTATACAAAAAGGTTCATCTTGAATTTACGAGACAGATAAAGTAATGATTGACTGCTTCTTTTACATCCATGCATTCCTCACGAAAAATTAATACAAAACAGATAATTCTTTAGTTAAGGAGCTGTCGATTTTTTTTTCACATAAAAATTCAAAACAAGTCAGTAACTTGCATTTTTTGGTGGTTTTTGGTACGTCTGGCAACTTTGTTCGAAGGTATAACCCCCTCCTCCTTGAGTCCAGAGTACACCAAAATTTGAGATGAAGTCCAGAGTTCATTTTTTTATCTTTTGAATTCTTTTTAAAATTTCAAGCACAAATCTAAAATGCTATGACTTTTGAGTCCGTGTAGTCCATGGACTAAAGTGGGGAAGTTCCGATTTCAGTTGATTTGCTAACAAAACTGTCATCCAATGTCCAATGAACTTCACCAACTTACATCCTTTTTTTCTATGTGTTCCCATCAACACGGCATATGCAATTTTCTGCGTTGCGAAAATGAATGTAATTTTTATCTGAAGACGTTAAATGGGTCCTTAACATCACCAATATCTGGAGTAAACGGATATTCTAAAGACAGGAAAAGTGACTTATTTAATACTATAAACATGCATTTATCCTTGAGAAACATTGATTTGGAATTGACCATAATACACTCTGTTGACAAACAACGACTTTATTTTGTATCATAGAGCCATGAAATCCTACTCACCCCAACAAATACGTCACAATTGCAAAAATATGACAAATTTGGAAAGTTGTTTTTACATGATTGTGGCTGACAGAACTTATTATCAAAATAGCATTCAGTATCAAGAAAGGATTGACTATTCATGTTGACATTAAATGGGTTTTGAATGCTTGATATTAAGAGAGCACAGTCAATGTAGGACCTATGTCCCTCTTCAGTGCCTATTACCTCAACAAAACGATCTAAGACTAATTTGACAAGTATACAATTAAATGAAAAAAGATAATAAGAAAACCTACAATAGCTGAAAATTACAATCACTTACAACATTCAACAAAGGAACTGAACATGAAAAGTAGAAAATTTATAGCTGAATAAGTGCAAGCTGAAACTGCAGGTCTACTTCAGGAAGAGCGAGTATTTTAAGGTATTGTAAGTGTTATATGTTTTGTACATTGTTACTTTCTTATTTGGAAGAATTTTTTATTCTTAAATTTAGAAGTCCGAGGCATAACGCGAAGTGGCACCCTCTTTGGAACCAGCTCTTTTTAAGATATCATTCATGTCTTCAGGTAATGCACAATAGTCTGCTCATAAGGGGTCAAGTAGTCTTTAAAAGGGTAATGTACATGTATTCAGGCTGTTAATTAGACAAATAAAAAAACTCAATGATATTATAGAATACAACAGCAAAAAGGGAAAGGGGGAATTCAAGAATTAAAGATCCAAAATTACGGCAATTCACATCCAATACGAATCAGACAGCATGACAAAGAAAAAGACAAAACAAACAAAAATGAGCAAGAACGCCACAAAACTAAAGCACTAGCAGTGTGAACTTCTACAAAAACTGAGGTATCATCAGGTGCTTTAAAGGGTAAGCATGATCTACTCCAGGTGATAGCGGTCACACTGCCAGTGAAAAGTCCGGTTTTGTCACAGTCAGTGTTTGTCAGTCCGGTAATAAATTCTGGACCTATGAAAGATATTTTTTCTCATCTTTTAAATAGAAACATTGTAATAGTCCTTCAAATCATGGTGACGACGGTAAAACTTCTGTAGTGACGATTGCAACAGTCACCCGCTGTGACTGAACATATCCTTTTTAGACAGTAATTTCGTTCTGCTGACAAAATTGCTGTACAAACTACAAACAAGTTAATAGCGAATGAGTTGTAGAAATGAAGAAATAAAAGTCTTTCTCAAAATTTTAGATGATGTATTTCAAAACTGTCTCAATTTTGTTGACATACTCCATGCGCAATTTTATCAGCACTACAATTCAAATCTCATCAAAATGTAATAAAAAATAAGCGTTTTGCTTACAGATATGTAAAATGTAAATTTTTTTCTTGCGGTCAATAATTTTGAAAGGGAGGAAGTCGCACATATTCTAACAAAACAATTGTGTGTCAGGGGCGTTAATCAAAAATTATACATGTTTGTATTACCATCCGTACATCAGGTTCAAAGATATTCACTTAGCACTAAAAACCACCGAAACCGACAATTTGCTTGTTTTTATTGTGTATTAAAGACAGATCTGTACTGATAGCTCATTGTTTGAGTGAACCATGCACATTTTTTGCTGAATGTATTTCAACATGTATCCGTTTTATTCTTGCTATATCATTTGGCATGTCATTTAGACCTTGCAATATCAAACTTTTACTTAATTTTGTTTAAAACTAAGGAGAATCTCCCTTATGCACAGCTCTGTCCTTAGCTGAACTTTGGCTTTTCTATTTAGATCCTTTTTGATATTTGTTCTCTAACAGTAACTTCGGTATTTTGTTATTTAGATCCTTTATAGTAACTTCTCTCTCATATTAAAAGACGCATGTTTTTAATTTGATTTTATCCCCGTAACATAAGCTGACCATCTGCTCAACTTGAATTTACATAATTTTGACATTTTATAATCATATTTACTGAAAACTTAATCATTCTTTCATATATTTTTCGAATTTGGCTTCAGACTGGATGTACCATCATATTTTACGAATGAAGATAAAACATGTGTGAAAACTGAATACAAGAGTGATAAAAAGGGATTAATTAAATGTTTGACTCACCTGTCCTGGACCTTTCAAAATTTTCTTTACTTCCGCGATCTTGCTTTTTTTTTGTTTTCAGGACTTTTCAACCGTTATGAATGTTATCATGTCTTGTTTAAATAACACAATGAGTGGTACCCTGGGGGAAGATTAAGTTCCCTAGTTACATATCTATGCAATATCAGATGTGAAGGGAATTTTGTTAGTTACATTTAGTATGTATGGAATGAAGTATAATAAAAAAAATTGTAAAAAAATATACATGCTGTATGAAATAAGTATCAGTAGTATACTGTAAAAGGGGTTGTTTTTGGCGTGCTTTAAATTTCACAATTTTGATCCCTTAAACCATTCGCGCGGTTTTATTTTCGCGATTGTCATACATTTCGATACGTTTGTAATAAAAACAAATTTACGTACATCGGCAAACAATACCGAAGCAAGCACGAACGTGCAAAGGAGAATTCTAAAATAATAAATCCAAAATCACGGCAATTCATATCCAACATCAATTGAGACAGTATAACAAAGACAAAACAAATAAACAAAATCAACAAGAACGCTACGTAACTTAAGCACTAGCAGTGTGAACCCCTACAAAAACCGAGGTATCATGGAGTGCTCCGGAATGGTAAGCATGATCTGCTCCATGCGTGGCACCCGTCATACTGCCAGTGGGAAGACCAGTTTTGTTACAGTCGGTGTAAGTCAGTCCGGTATTATACTCAGGATCTACCCAAAAATGTCTATTCTCATTTGTAAAATACAATCTTGTAATTCTGTAGTGACAATTGTAACAGGGGCTGAACATAACCTTGATGTATAAGTTTTTGAGACAGTAATTTCGCTTTGTTGACAGAATCGCTGTACATACCACAGGCACGGAAATATCGAATGAGTTGTGAAATGTACACGCCATATGTTGGAGATGTGGGAATATTACTGCTCAAAACGGGAAGTTCACTATTGGAAAGGCTTGTCTCATGTCTCATTTTGATGACCTATTCAATCAAAAATCAATGTTGAGAATGGCCTTTCTTAATTTTTGCACTCACAATTCATTGTTATGTGAAAATAGAAGAAACTAAATACCATTGACTAATGTTAAGCAATCATGCTAATTAAATTGGACAAAGCACGTGGCAGCAGGTCCCGTGATACGTCGCAATGTCAAGATCCCGCAACATGCGTTTTACACTAAGACTGAGGAATGCATGATCGACATAGCAATAGAGGTTTGACGTCAACCGGTTCGAAACTGTGATTGTTTGGTAAAATGAAAATGTGGACATACTCACTATTTACGTCTGCAATTAGAAATTCCGGATAATGACTTTGACCGCGACTGGAGATGTTTCGGAAATTGTAAGAGACATTTTTGAGCATAATATTAATTCTTACTTGCAAAAAATACATTTGTCTATGAGTTATGGATTTCTGGATTTATGACAAAATCTGTGTTTCGTTTCTTTTGTGTAGAAGGATATATACATTTAGAAATATTCTAAAAATATTTTTTAATAGCAAAAAGGATAAAATAGTAATAATTTTCTATACAATATCTAATTTTTGTAAATTTTGTTGAAAACTAAGGAGTATATGCAAAGCTCTGTCCTTAGCTGATTTTGGCTTTCTATTTAGATCATATTTGGTAATTTGTTCTCCCTCAGTTTTCTTTGATAATTTGTTCTCTTTCAATTTTCAAACATCTTTTGACTTCAAAACGTTTAGATTTTATCCGCACTGAAGAGACATTAGTTGTCAACATTGGCATATGCAGACACAAAATTCACATTAACTTCGGTATTTAGTTATTTGCTACTACTGGGTCGATGCCTCTGCTGGTGGACTGTAAGCCCCGAGCGGTGTGTCTTTTCACCCAAATATACCCAAATTTATCCAAATACACAAAATTATGCCCAAATAAACTGTAAATTAGACGAAAATGGATAAAATCAATTGAAATTATACTTTTTGAACAGTTTTATCAACTTAAATTATGTATTTCTAAAGTATTTGCACTGGAAATGTCACTTTACACCACAATCTTATATGCCCTTTCTGACAACAAGAAATATACCGAAATACACAAATTTACGCTATTAAACAAAATTTTTGTGTTGCAAATATAAAAATGTCATTTTTTAGATATTTGTACTTATTTTTTTAATTAAACTGTGATTTTTATTGATAAAAAGTGAAAAAAGTGCAAACTCCAATTTCACATTTAATTACCTGAAGATTGTTGCCACCCAAATACTTTGACAAAATTATGAAAGATTTATTTATGTTAAACGAATCACAAATTAATGAAAAAAAACATTTTTGACTTTATGGTCTTCAAAACGTTTAGATTTTATCTGCACTGAAGATACATAAATTGTTGAAATGCGCATACGCAGAAACAAAATTCACACTAAGTTTGGTATTTAGTTATTTGTTACCACTGGGTCAATGCCTCTGCTGATTGACTGTTAGTCTCCGAGGGTATTCACCAGCCCAGTAGTCAGTACTTCGCTACTGACCCGAAAGCCAATTCTATTTTGAACCTTACAATAACTTATTTTTGTAAATTTTGTTGTAAACCAAGGTGTATCTCCCTCATGCAAAGAAAGGGGCCTTCTGTGCGACATTTCAATTTCTAATGTAGTTTTGTGAGTCACTCAAACTGCAATGGTCAAACTTCTCATCTGAAAGATGATTTCGATATAAGTACACCATATAACTACTAATTACAATGTTATGAATCAAAAATATAAGTCCCAAAGTTTGTCTTTAGACGTTAAATATTAAGTTTCTTCACACTACATTTTTTGTAATATAAGAAGATCCTTGGTGCTTATTCCGTTTCTTAGCCGAGTTTTAGGAATTATTAAATAGAAAATAAACGAAAATTTGTTCTACTATTCCCTTTGGATGACACACAAAGGAATACTACAGTTTCTTTGGTTACACAGTCTACTAAACTGTGCGTCAACTAACATGCACGATTGGTTAATCTTTATATTCTCCATTTGTGCTCATTCGACTGGTGTTTACATGATTGATGAAAAATGAAAGGATATGGGTTAAATGCACATTAGACAAAGTCTCTATAATTACATGACTGAAGTCATCAATGACTTAGGCAATTTCACTGACTATTTGTTTATCATTTTGTTTTATTTCATTGTATTTCAAAGAGAAGAGGAGAGTAGAGTAGAGTATGCAATCTAGCTATTTCAACACAGTGTGATCTGTGAAAAATTTCAATTTCAGATAGAAATAATATAAGCATCTATATACATATTTTTTAAAAATTCTTTTTGTCATTTTTACGGCTATTTACTAATTTTACAAAAAAATAATATGATAGTAGAATGAATGATATAAAATAGCCTGCAAGAATTTTTGACAGTATAAATAGTAAGTGGTACTGAAACGTCAGTCTTAAACGAATACTCCAAGGACAACATCGTAAAAACAATGAAACAAAGACGAAACATGAGTACGACACAGAAAAGAAAAATGAACACAACAACACATACAAAGATGAGCATAATGGACCCAATAAAAAGCATTGGTGAGATCAGATGCACTGGTAGGGTAAGTATCTCTTGCTTCTTATAAGACGTTTGGGTTTTGCAATAAAAATGAAAATTAGTATTTGTTTCCTTAACCACTTTAATGTGTAAATGTCATAAAAAGGGATTATCGAAAACAAAATTGTAATTAAGCTTAATTTGTTTAGAAACATAAAGGGTTTTAGGGACAATATAAAACCAGAGTACGGTGGATGAGGCCAGGTGACATTATTAATGACAAAAACAACATTGCAAGGTAAATTATTTTTACAGGCCGTTTTGATTAAACCAGGGTGCTCTCTTGGAGGTCCACACTATGAATAATTATGCATTATTCAAAATAGCAGAAAAGTCTTTAATTGTTTTAATTTGAATAAGCTGTTGATTTCACGTCAACAAAGACTTGCAAGTTGTTTTAATTTCATTCGATAAAGCAAGACATAAAGCAGAAGTCAAACAATTAACTTATTCCAGGAGTGAAAACCTCCATATTTAAAGAGAATCATCAAACAAGGTACATTTCTGTGATTGCATGAGAAAGTAGTGCACTACTTTATACTATAAAATTATGCGTTGTGCAGAAATAATCCATTTATTCCGTTTAAGATAACTATACTCTGTGTATTCTGATCAGCTTGGCTAATGAGGACTGGACACTTCCTAGCGTTGTTCAACGTTTAGCAAGTGAATTCCACTCAAACCGGTGAAAGGGGCTGTGAACTTACTATGAGGTAGAAGTGTTTGCTCTGTTGAAGGCCTCATGGTGACTTCAAGATGAAGAACAACAATGAAAGCGTTGTTCCATTTGCTTAAACTTATATATACCATGCATTTATAGGCATTTTGTACCATGAACATTTAATCCATATCCCTTTATTTATTGTACATTATATTACACTTACAGATAGGTATTTGTACTACCTTTCATTTGAAAATTAGTAATTATTTGGCTATTAGAAGAATTATATGTATTTATTAAATAATATGATAAAATCAGCTCTAATATGGCAAATACGGCATGTGTCATACTGACGGCTTGGACATAGTGATATCAATACAGCTTTTTTCGGCCCCGCGCAGATACAGACAAATCCTGTATTGTCCAATACAGGGTTCACTGAGTTCAACTTAAGCGCGGTTATTTATAGTAAATTATTTTCACAATAGTTGTAACTTCTCAACATAATTACTCAATTGCTGCCATAAAATCTACAACAATCATGAAATTTAATATTTTTTCAAGCAAAACATTTAGACTTTTAACAACAATATATAGTTGCGTGTAAAATCAGGAAACACGACGAGTTATTTTTATACCGACTCAAAGAGGAAACCCAAATAGAACCTGATCGATACGGTGTCGGCCCTATAGTCCGAAGGTCCGATGGTCCGAAGGTCCGATAGTCCGAAAGTCCGAAAGTCCAGAGGGCCGATAGTCCGAAAATGTCACATATCGTAATAAATCGTTTAACCGGTGAAAAAAATGGTGGAATATTGAAGAAAATTTGTAGAGATAAGTTGGACTCGGATGTGGATTTTGACGGAAATTAATGTTATGTAAAATTAATGAATACTTATTTATTCAAGAGCCCCCCCTTTCCCTCCATTCAGGTAAAAGATAGAATGTAAAGCATCAACTATGGCATTTATCAGTCATGTGGTGTGCGATGTCTTTTCTTCCTTCTCTAGTAAATGCTCCGAAACTTTTCATGAATTTAAATATCCTTCTCTCTAAATGCACTGGATCAGTAATTGAACAATTTGGTCACAACAGTCCTCGGATGGCCCTCTTTAAAATTTGCACGTCAGATATCGACACCATATCCAATGTGGGTGTCAACGGTCGTGGCCATATTGGTCAGTACGAAATCGATTTTGTAAAAAAAAAAACCTTCAACACACGATTCATTGAAAGTTTAGCTTCAGGGGAGATTACCAAAAGTATATGTTTTCCCAAAGGATCAAATGTTAAACTATGCTGTGGACTGACAGTCATGATTTAAATGGGTTGGAATTGAATGAGCAATCTTAGTAAAATTCTAATTTTGGACTTTAAAAATTCAAAAATTTCAAATTTTCGACTTTCGATACATGTACGACTACACCATGATCAATGAAAATCGATATTATAATCAAATATATATATCACTCCTATTTATAACATTTGAATCTTTAAATCTTTTAACAACACAATAAAAACTGGATCCAAAGTCAGAATACGTTACGTTACTTAGTAAATAAAAAAAAGCTTTGTGGAAGTTAACCTCGACAACAATTAGAAAGTGAAAGTAAGAAAAACGAACAACTTTCTAGTTTGACCATTGTCCAGAATACAGAAAAACTAATTTTTGACTTTGCCAAATTATGGCCCACAAGGGGTACATTTCGTAACAAAATGAACAGTAACTTCGGTATTGTGTTATATAACAATTACTTAATTGGAAACAGAGCAGCCAAATTTCTTAACATAAATGTACATGTATAAGTGCTAAAAGAAACAAAACGTAAAGTGTTATGAACTGTCTGTTTCTGTATTGGCCACGTATAGATTCTCGATCAGCTGTATTGACCCTTCGGGTCTAGGGACCAATACAGCTAACCTCGAATCTATACGGGGCCAATGCAGATAGAGACAGTTAATAACACTATAGTACTAAGTACACCATTACTGAGTTCTTAATGGCAGTATAATCTTCAAGTTCTCTAAGATGTTTAATCTATGCTTCAAATTCTTTTATTTGTGGAACCCTTTCCTAATATTGCACTTCTTCAAATATTGTTTTACAACTCTAATGAAAAAAATAAAAAACATACAAATTTTGCATGAACTAAGTGAAATATCCATTCTATTTAATATCAGTATAGAATTATGCAATTAAGAGACCAAATGAATTCAAAAATTGAAACTCCAACTACAATCATAACAAAAATGCTGACTTTGTTTTCTTTCATGTTTACAAAAAGACCACATATTGTTCTCTGGAGTACTTTTACGGTTATAGTTTTATCTCGAGGAATAAATAATTCGACCTCTTGCCTATTACAAAAAATTCAGAAATATTTAAGTGAGAACTTTTCCACAATTATCTGGTGATGATCAGACAGAGAAAGTAGTAACACTTAAGAAAATATATCTAAAGAATGTTTACTTTGGTTAGCCTTAAAATAATATCCTTTAATGTCCTAAATGTAGTTAAAAAATGCCAAAAACTGATAAAAAAATCTGAGAAAAATGCTGGGAAGTATCGTACATTTTACGTAATAGTTGATATATTACACGAATCCGTTAAACTGGGTTTTGGATGTGATAGACCTGAAGATCTTAGATGTTTACTGGCCTTTCACTGATATTGCGGATGTCTACTGGGATACATGATGATTCCAGCCAATGGGATATAATTGGATGAGCTTTTGAACGGAGGGTAGAGAGTTCAGGTAAATCAAAACATTGCAGAAGAAGATGGAATATGTTGCAGAAAAATAGTTTACATTTGTTTAAAGGCTGTATTTGAATGAAAGTAAAGTAAGTGAGAACCGAACCGT
>MJUU01033680.1:203485-226300 GCA_002080025.1 Modiolus philippinarum | reverse complement strand
TGATGTCGACCGTAAAACTTCTGTAGTGATGACCTCAAGTTATGGGCAACATACCCTTGCTTAAGTAGCCTATTTGTAAGCAAATGAGCTCTATCAAGGTAGTCACTGTATCGACCACAGGCCCTTGAGTAGCGAATAAGTTGGGAGACGTATGCTGGTGCTTTTGGAATGTTGCTACAAAGAAAGGGGAAGTTGACTATTGGAAAAGTGAAATCATCGCGTTTGTCATATAGCTTAGTTTGTAGTGTACCTCTTTTGTCAATTTCAAGATGAAGGTCAAGGAACGAGGCTGAATTGGAAGTATCTATAGTATCCTTAATTTCTAGCTCTTTTGGATAGATAAGATGACGAAAATCACCAAAGCGAGGATTGTTTAGTGATAAAATATCATCTATATAAAGGAAGCTGAAATTAAAGGACTGGGCCAGTTTTTTATCTTTATTTTGAAGAAGCCCTTCGATGAATTCAGCTTCATATGAGTGGAGAAATAGATCGGCTAAAAGAGGTGCACAGAAAACCTGACCTAAAAATGCCTAAATAATAATATATCTGTTCTTTGTAAATGGTGAATAAAAGGATATGGAGTAAATGCACATGAGACAAAGTCTCTACAAATACATGGTAAAAAACAAGCAAAGGAACAACGCTTTTATTGTTGTTCTTCATCCTGAAGTCACCATGAGCTAGGCCTTCAACAATGAGCTTTGCTCATACCTCATAGTAAGTTCAAGACGGCCCCTAGCACCGGTTTAAGCGGAATTCTTTGCTTACATGTTTTGTGAAAATGAAAGTTAATTTGAACGAAAAACTCGTTGGTTGCAAGCTCCGTTCAAAAGATAGTGAGGCATAAGAACGGAGGGCAGCGAGCTTAATGTTTAAGTATAAAGTACACGCGAAAATGATGACATGGTACATTTGATAATTTTATCTTCCGGTATGAATTCACCTTTCAGCTATGATAAATAAAGACTCAATACCTATGTTACAGTACAAATTGGAATCCAGTAGGATCCGGAATCCTCCTAATACAAATTGGAATTCCAATTTCTACTGGGACAAATAAGAATTCCATTTTGTACTGGATTTAATTCAGTGCAAATTGGAGTAGTATGTAGCATACGTATAGACCACTTTTCCGTAGTGCATTCTTTGTGTTTTATAAGAAAAATGAGATGCTTACTCTACCAGTGTACCTGGCTTCGGTATCATGAACTGTCTTATGCTCAGTGTTCAACTTTCAGTTGTTTGCACAATAGATTTTTTTCTTGATTTGAGGGTCATGCATAATCTAAGAACGCCTTACATAAATTTGAAGCTATTGTCTTGGAAAGGAAGGCTAGCAGTCTTAATTTCATGACCCCGAGGCCTGGTCTCACCTTAGTTTTTGTTTGTGTACACGTGTCGTACATATATTTTTGTCTTCATTGTTCTCTTTTTGTTTTAAAAATTGTTGTCTTTGTAGTACTGATTTTGCTATGTTTTTGGACTAATCTCTTGGATTGACTGTTTGGTTGCCCACTTACTCTAAAGAAGGTACCTTTTTGTTGCTTTGATGATATTTAAAAAATAAATAGCTGATTTTAAGTAACTGATCTTCTTAATTACAAACCAAACATCAATTTTTTCCTTCAAAGATGGTACCTATTTTTTCCTTTAGGTTTTTTAAAAAACAATAAATAGCTGATTTTAAGTAATTGATCTTTTTAATTACAAACCAAACATCAATTTTCCTCTTCATTTGAAAGGCCGAATTTATGTGATATTAAAAAAGCCAGAGTACCAATGCGAAAACCTAGCTTAGGACAAATATTCGGTGTCTTTTGAAAGGGCTAGTTCTCTAGTTATGGGTACTATCAACAGGTCACCATGGTGAGGCATTGGTTAAGGTACACAAATCGAAAGCCAAAAACCGTCTAAGGAACGAGCCATTCAAAGGGAGCTTTGACATTTTCAAATAATTTTTATTATGGTAAATTTCTGATCTTATAGTCGAGACAACGCAGAGTATTGTCTACTGGGAGTGCGATACTCTCGGAGGAAAGGACGTAACCATCCATCATGATAAATACATCGACATTGTGATCAAAGATACCTATCAATGGCACTTTCGAATTAATTCCTTGTTCGCAGAGCAGTGCCAGAGGATACATATACATTTGTATGCTCAATAGGACCGAAGTATTTTGGCGATTGACAGATGCATCTACGTAAATAGATGAAGTCACACGTTGTATTGCAGTCGGCAATAATGAATGTGCATATAAAATCGTATATGCAAGTTACCATGGTGACATATAAATTTGTCAAAAAGTTCTTACTATCCCAGAGCACCATCCCATACTTGCCCTTTTTTAGATTTCGTTCGTTTGTGTGTTTGGTTTTATTTCATTTTTAATTTAGTTCTATTTGCTTGCCTTTTTTGTTACATTTAGTTTGCCATATATATATAAAGACCTAAATTATTATATATATTTGTGGTGTGATTAATTTTATTTGTTTTAAGGTTCTAAAACATTTTCCCTTATGAAACATCCTTTTTAGTTTCTGGTGCCTGTTACGCTTTTTACGCTTGTTCGAACGTCACTATTATTTGCAGACTGAGTTTCAAAATCCATCATATATTTATACATTCACATCCACAAACTTTTTATAATCTTGGCAAGCGGCTTATACTCCCTCACGATCATCCTTCACGATCATAAAAATGTGTAACGTGATCCCTCACGATCTAAAATTGCACTTTTTTTAGGAATAATCTTTTTTTGCTTGTATTTTGGAAATATATTTTTGGATAAAAATAAATATCAACCAAACCTTTACAATCTTGCAAAAATATTGCGTAGTCCTTGAAAATGTTGATTACGATGACGCCTTTTGTAAATGTGCAAAAACTGTAGACTTTTAAACTTTTATTTCGATACACTTCTTTTAACTAAGCTAAACCATTTTGACAGACATAAATATTTAAGGGAATAACGGCGCCAATAAATAAATATTTTGAAATGAAATGTGACCTTGTAAGATTTCTCTCGATAAACATCCCTGACGATGGTGTCACCAAATCCCTCACGATCTCTTCTCAATGCTTAACCGCCGTTAAACCCCAACGATCATTTTTATCGGCGTAACCGAACGACAGCCTTGATAATGGGGTACATTGATCCATGTGAGTGCCGCGGCAGTGTCTTCATTTTTCTTTTCTGTGCAGTACCTATGTTGTGTATCTGTTTTTTTTTCTTTTTTTGTTTCTAATGTTGCCATTGTCCTTGGATTGTTCGTTTTGGATTGACGGTTCGGTTCTCACTTACTTTAAAAAATAATGAGCACAAAGGAAACTACCACCCTCTCTTTTACCTTGGTAACGGAATATCATTTTGGATCTTGGAAATATACATCTTTGAAATCAATTATTTTATATTTCCCCTTCAAGAATAATCCTTTGGCTATTATGTTAAATAATTTGTAAAGCGTACGGGAAAGTTAATGAAGTGTAATGGGAAAAAAAAATTGTCGGGTGTTGACAGATATTGAAGTGTGAATCTTCAAGTGAACCATTTTTGAGTTTTCTTGACAAAACCGGACTTTTCACTGGCAGTGTGACGGGTGCCACGCGTGGAGCAGATCATGCTCACCCTTCCGGAGCACCTGATGATACCTCAGTTTTTATAGGGGTTCACACTGCTAGTGCTTTAGTTTTGTGACGTTCTTGTTCTTTTTTGTTTATTTGTTCAACTGTCTCAATTCGTGTTGCTGTGAATTGCCGTGATTTTGGATTTATGATTTTAGAATTTCCTCTTTCCTCGTTCTTGCTTCAGTATTCGTTTGCCGATGTATATTAAATCTAATGTCAGCAGGCGCAGATCCAGGAAATTTGAAAAGGGGGGTTTCAATTAGAAAATAACAGAAAATATCGGCGAGCGGAGCGAGGCGCGAAATTCTCAGTAAAACATTGGGATATTCATTAAAAATACATGATTGTCGAAAAAAGGGATTCCAACTCCTGGACCCCCCCTTTGGATCCGCCAATGGTCAGCTTTTGATCAGTGAATAAGATTGAAATCTAGAATCATAAGTTATTTTTATCGGTTGTGTAATATTTAAACAGTAGCAATGATAAAGTAGAGCTGTTTAATAAAGTAATGACAACAAATTGGTATGTGATACTTGAGTTCGTTGATATGTGTACATGTGTTTTTTAATTGACAATTTCAATAATTAACAACTTTATATTTATAAACTTTGTGAAATGTTTTTCATGGGTGATAGATAATTAGGTGACACCGGTTTGAGCGGAATTCTTTGTTAATTATTGAGCAGCGCTACATCCATGTCTTCATTGGTCATGGGTGCGGGATTGTCAACAAACACCAATTATACTGACAGTTTTCTTACAATCACTGTCATTCTTTGCCAGACAAAAAGCACTAGTGTCTTAAGTTAGTGGACGATTACAACATATAGACAAACACAAGGCACTCAAATGTAAGAAAACTTGGCGGTATGAAATAGTGAGATGTGGGCACTTTTAACAGGTGGCCAGAATTACATTTTGGAATTACAAAAATAAATGCCAAAATTTGAAAGTATGTGTAGTATATCCATATGAGAAATTCTCTCACGCACAAGTACACCATAACTGAAATATATTCATTTGGGCTCAAAATTATAAGACTAACTGTTGTGGGTCGATGGACCAAAAACTCATTTTTGATGTATGATGTAGGTTTTATGCTGATAGCTAAGAAAGCTATCAGCATAATAAGGAAGATAAACTGGACTTTCCGTTGGTAAAAGTATAAAGTAGGACTTGACCTTTGAATGAGGCCAAGGTTCCAGTCACAGCCAACAACTGCATTTGGCGTTTAAATTATCAAAAATAAATACACATGAAGCGTAGAATGTTTAATCATTAAAATGATACAATTAAAGAAAAATGGTATGAAAAATTCAAGAGATCAACTCCCGTCACCAAGTACACAACGTATTTCAGTAAACGTCTGCACATTTTGCCATTAATATGTACTTTTACACGAGGTCGTGTGTATTCCGTGTCACTTGCGTGACGTGGTACATTCTATCGACCATCTGGGCAAAATCTTGTGGGAATTAATATAAGAAATATGAAAAGGAGTTTTGGTGGATTTGACAGCAAAAGAGAGGGATTGATAACTAATTAAATGCAATGTAGAAAGCAATGGCGAAACCATGAAGTAGAATTTTATATTTCTATCCAGAAAGTAACTACTAAGACTCCTTGAGAATATGTGCTACATCGCTGTATGGACGACTTCTCAAACGAAATAAAGAGTATCTTCACAGCAGAACCGCATAATAATGAAGTTTTCTATAGAGTCAAGCTTCGTAGACAAACGGGGTGTTTTTTAAAATAGAAATAACATCTATTTTTGGTAGATGTCTTTGGTACAGTATTTGGCTTCCTATTTTGATGTTTTTTTTTTTGGAAATGAGTACTTCATTTTGAACTACTTTAAGATTAAGGCTTAAAATGCTTTTTTTTTATTTTAATGCTGCTGGTGATAGGTTACTCTTGAAACACGTGTACAGCATAACGAAATTTACTGTTGTTATGCAACTTTGGAATGTTTGTATTTTTATTGAAAGTTATTTAATGTGTACTCACTGTATGTTGTCTTAAAGTAAAGAGCCTATATTCTGGAAATTAAAAAATAAAGAATTTTGGAGGTCACTTTACGATTCATACTGCTTCGTATTGTATTTCATTGTCAAATCAAGAGTGGAGGGGTTTCCGAGGGTTGAATCTCCCCTTTTCTGGAAATTGTTATAATTTCGTGCATTTATGGCCAAATATTGACAAAACAGGAAGCTCTCAAAAGCCTGTATCGCTCACCTGGACCATGACCAGTGCATAAATTCAAATAAACTTCTATGTTAAATGGTCTCATTTTCAAACTATGTAAGCAAACATTAATGTTATATGATCCAACTTTGATAAACTACTTTCCTTATTGCCGGCCACCTTGGATAAGGGATGGATCTGCAGGACACAATTTTAAAGAAAATTAAGTGTTGTGCCAAAGTTTATTTCCAACTGCCCAAATGGTTTTAAAAAAGATCTTTAAATGTACTCTAATATTAAGCTATGTTTCCCATCGGTAGCCAGTTTGCATAAGGTGCAGACTTGAAGGACATCTGTTTTGAATGGACCACCTAAGATACCTTGTATCTTAATTTTATTCTAACTAGCCAAGTTGGTTCAGATAAAAATTCTTTGTATGTTCTTTACACATAGTCGAGTAATAAATTAAGTTCCCCGCAGATGGCCATGTTGAATGACATAGGCACCAAAGTCAAAATACTTAGACAGCACCTTATAAGAATCATTCATGCCAAGTTCTGTTCAAATCCATTCAGAGGTTCTCAAGGTTAATTTCATCAATTACCCACTTATGGATCTATGTAATAAACAAAATTATGCAGGCTATGAGGCCAAGAAACTGCTTCTAAATTTATTTTATGTCAGCAAGGCATATAGGAAGCAAACAATAACATCCCTGAATGACACAATACATTTATATAGAAAAAATATTCTGACATAAAATAAGGTAAAGAATAAGAAGGTATTTTTGCAAAAATTGTAGAAATTTGCATAATACACTGTTTTTGTTCTTAATTATGGAAGGAATAATTATTTTAATGCAGTGAAAGCAGTGGCAGTGACTTTCTCCTAAGCTTAAAAGAGAAAAATTAACCAAAGAAGATTTGGACACAGAATTTAAGGGGAATAACCATATGGCATTGAAAAAATAATTGGTGTAAAACGGCCAAAAACTCCTACACAGGCCTTTGGATTTTCTTCAAAATTTCAGAGTATGTAGATCTTGTTATGCTGAACATTTTTCTAATTTACATTTCACCTCCATCTGTTGCAGTTTTTGAAATAAAAAATGCATTAATTTTGAAAAATTTACGGAATTAACGGCTATAACTCTGAGGCGTGTTTTCCGATTTTCTTAAAAATTGCAGCGGTTTTGGCGTTATTTGCCAAAAACAGCAATTTACCCCTATGTTCTAGTTTTAGTAACATCGGCCATGTTGTTTGGTCCTCGGACTAACCGAACACAATTTTCAAACTACACACCCGGGTGATGACCCAGGCCAAGTTTGGATTAAATTGGCCCAGTGGTTTCAGAGGAGAAGATTTTTGAAAAAAAGTTTACGACGGACAGACGGACGACGGATCCCAAGTGATGGCAAAAGCTCACTCTGGCATAGCCAGGTGAGCAAAAAAAACTTAAACGAAAACGCCCCGCAAAAATCGACTGGATTCCGCCTTTTACGGAGCTTAATTTGAACAATTTTTTTTCAAAGACTTGCTCCTCCAGTTTTAACAAGCATCTAAAAAAGAATAAATGTATGGCCACTTTCTCGTGAATCAATTATTTTTTGAATGCATTAAATTTTTAGCATGTTATCTATTATATAAAATGTCAAAATAATTTCAATTCAAATACATTTTCATACTTGTGTGACATCATTGACAATACTTGAAGTAGTTATTCAGTCAAGATGTTTAGTATAATATTACACATGCCACCTTAAATATCGGATGGTATACCAGATAACCACACTCAGAAAAGAATATCAAGTCTCGGGTGATGAACTTCCTTCGTGTGGTAATCTAGTATACCATTCTCAATTACATGCAATATGTTTATATTACAGTCTGTCCGGATTCAGCTTGCGGATTTGATGTCTGCCATGATTAGGTCGCACGAGTATGCAACTGTCATTGGTAGTGTCAGCTGGAGATAAAATGTACATATAGTCACCAAACATGATCAGGGGCACGTCCCTTTCACTAATGAATTACGTACCAAGATTTTGATTGGACATACATTCTAACATTTGGTTAAAGGTTTTAGAACGTGGCCCTATTGTAAAAAATATTACTCCTAAACTGAAAAGGATTTTCCCTACCTGTATAACTCGTCCTTTTATGTGCAGTTCAGTAATTAAATATTTTTGTGTCTGATAGGTTTTGGAAAATTTCATACTATGCACCGATATTTTATTCGAATGTGATAAATATTGTACCTTTTACTAAAGAATGTTCCCGGTGGGGGTATTTTTTCTGGTAGGGATGTGCCAAATTGATCTCGGAAACATGCCCCGAATTGTACATGAAACATACCCCAAATTTATATAATAACACTAAATACCATTGATTTTAATGTGACAATTTTTACAAATCAACGAATCAATGCAAAAAGTACATGAAATCAGAGACAATAATAATCAGAAATTATGTTTTGTTTTGTTTTGTTTTTTTTGCTTTTTTATACCCAAATTTATATTTATCATTATTTCTAAATGCAAAATAAAATACAATGATATACATCTGCCATATTTTGCCTCATCTTGTGCCATTGCACTATCAGGTTTTGTTCTGTGACGTCATGATACCGGGAAACTTCACGTACAAGAAACTATTTTTGAACATGCGTGAAATGCGAGTTTTCCGCAAACTACCTGATAGTGCAGCAGCGACACCAACCGGGAAAAGAAGGATGATGAATTCTATTTGTTATATACAATTTGTTTAAAACGCACCCAAATTTATATATTTTATGCAAAAAACCACGCCCGAATTTTTGGCACATCCCCGTATACCAAAATAATGGAAGTTACCGACCCCCGGGGGATTTTCAAACTTAGTCGGTAGTGATTTTTTTTTGTAATTTTCTGTATTTAATGTTTTTTTTTATTTTTGACAATATAATGGCAACTTCTGCATAACTTTTTAAACTAGTTTTTTAACTGCTTTTCGGCCATTTATATCTCCGAATCGGAATACAAGGCTGACGATTTCTCTCTCCGTAACTTATATAAGGCCTACATGTAAAACATTTTCATGCATTTGCCTTGACGAAAAGGGTTATTTGTTATTTTTCCCTGTTTTCACTGGACTTAGAATATGGTCTTATACAGTAAAAAGTACGCTTTTCACTATTTTTTGCTGACAGAGACAATGAAAACCTTGTATGAAAAAAGTTTAAAATTGAAAGACCGATTCATCAGAGATTTGCTATACGAAAAGATGGCGACCATTTGATTTTCGGGGGTTGAGGGGTGGGTGGTATTAAAAAAAGAACAATATAATCTTGGTGTCAATGAAAAATAAATATTCAAGTCCTACTTGTAATTGATTTTCCTAGTTAAACTGAATCCCGTAGTCCCGAAAAAACGCCCTGGTTCCCCAAGCACGGATAATAATGACAAATGACGTCAATGAAACCCGGGAAATGAAAGAAATTGTGATTTTTTTTTTATTGCCGAGATTGAAAAGTGGGGATAAGCATTTTTTTAAAAATAATTTGCATTGTGAAAGGAACCAGATTACACCCTTATACCTTATGTGTATGATACAATATCGATGAAACACTAGATCACCCTTTTTGAAAACTTTTAGCATTTTCCGGTTTTGTCCAAACAAATTCTTGTTTTGTAATTGATGAGTGCTGTCAAGGTAAACTCGCGTTCTCTCAATCACGCTTGATTACTATATGTCAATTATATGTCAATTATATGTCAAGCTTACTCTACCAATGAGAGTTGCATACTCTTTTGATCTATTCAGTCCATCAAATCAACGCGGTCGTCAAATCCGCAAGCTGAATCCAGACAGACTGTAATCCTGAGAAGTTTACGTTTTAGGTATCACTTTCACGTTAATATTTGAGCATATTTTGAAATGGCCCTTTATAGGAAAAAAACTTCTCGATGAAATACTATGTTCAATAAATAAAAAAATGTGTCAATCTCATCGAAGAGTATAATGTATAATTTCTTTCTATACTGGTAGCAATTTAAGTATTTATTACGCTTCCATATATTCAGGGAAATTCTAATATATAGAAAAATAGTCAAAAGTTGCCGAATTTTTTATATTTTTCTCTCTGTGTGCGTGATTGGGCAATGTTTAGTCGATATCAACCAATCTGAAAAGGCACGTGACAAAAAAGATTCAAAAGTACATATTTATGACAAATGTATGGATTGTAATCGCTGAAGGCGTCTACGGAGTTACAGTGTGTTAAGAATTGAATGCATGAAGTGCGGTTGAAAATGTGCGCCCGGTCAACACTTTCATAATCCCTATGAAACTTCAAAATAATGCATTCAATTCTTATATAATTCTTATAATACGATTTCAAAACTAAATCATAAAAACAAATATATCACAAAGATAGTACATCAAATGTGTTTCATGGGAATTGCAACTTCACTTTGATATGCCACGTGAGCGATGTTCACCTATCAATTTGACGGATTTCAAATGAATATGCATGACATGTTATTATTACGTTGTGAAGGAATTTGATCTTTTGAACTTTCCATATTTTACGAAAGGATACCCTTTTTATTTTAGTAGTGAAAGAAATACATGGATGTTCCGCGGAACACATTTGTCGCCTGCACTATATATATTAAAGAATTCCTGTTTGTGATATCATAACAAAGTCCAAAGGTAATCCGAAAAAAATCAAATTTTAAGCATATAAAAATGCATGGGCACATCTACAATATACATATTGAAGCATTCTGCAAGTTTAGTTGGAAAGTACAAATCAGTTAAGGAGGAGTTGCCGATAATGGATGTATACTCAGTGATGCCAATAAGCTAAAATGACAAAGTCGAAAGATAGCTAAAAAGTCTAAAAAATCAAAATAAATCCAAAACTAAAAGCATAGTGCCCATCTGCAATATATATTGAAGTATTCCTGGAAGTTTGGTTGGAAAGTACCAAGCCATCAAGGAGGAGTTGCGGATAATGGAGGTATACCCTATGACACCAATAAGCTAAAATGACAAAGTCCAAAGATAATTCAAAAATATGAAAAAAATCTAAATTTATCAAAAAACTAAATGCATCGTGCACATCTGCAATATATATTGAAGCCTTCTTGCAAGTCTGGTTGGAAAGTACCAAGCGGTCTAGGAAGAGTTGCGGATAATGGAGGTTTACCCTATGACTCAAATAAGCTAAAATGACAAAGTCCAAAAATAGCTTCAAAATCTGGAAAACATAAAGAAAAACTAAATGCATGGTGGACATCTGCAAAATACATTGAAGATTTCCTGCAAGTTTTGATGGAAAGTACCCAGCGGTTTCGGAGGAGATGCGAATAATGGTAAATATTTTGAAGCCATACAGACAGACAGACAGACAGACGGACGGACGCAAGACGACGGATAGTGAGCCCTTTGTGTCGATCCTGCACACAAAAATAAGTCAATTTATTGGGACAATCAATAATGAGAACATAATGACGCAACTTTGGGAAATACCTATCAATTGTTCTTGGAACAACTGACGTTCTAGTTTAGTTAACATGTCAAGGAATTTTACACTCCAAAAGTAATATATACAAGATTTTTTATTTTTTTACAAAATTTTATAAATAATTCCTTTATTGTTTAAATGGATGGATATATTTGTGGTAGAACAATTACTTGAAGCTGAAATAAATCGATGACTGTAGGTATTTTTGTGAAGCTTAGGAATCCAGTACATAGTAGGTATGGTATTATCCTAAGGTGGAACTTTCAACATTTCTGTATCTTTGTAATATTTTTCAGTTGGTGAGTGTTCTCTTGTCACAATATGTACTTAAAAAGTGCTTGACGTGACCAATTCGTATTGTTGGATATCGATTTAGTATTCTTTTAAATGATTGCAACATTGCTTGAAGTTTTTCTGCAAATCTCAAATGAAAAAAAAGTAGCATTATACGTCCGCAATTACATACAGTTCATGTGTCGGTTAGCTTTTGTTTTATTATGTTCTAGCATTGCTGTTCTTTATTACGCAAAAGATTTACTTTAGTGCTAAAAAATATCTGAGTATTTTGTTATCAAGCACACAAGTGTTTATATCAGTGAGTATATGTTATATACTATTTAGATTATAACTGTGTGAGGTGTGTTAAGTGTATGTAAATTAAGATTCATCCTTTCATTTAAATACAAAAATATGTTGAAATGAACAAAGAAGGCAAAAAAGAAATGAAAAAAATGTGAAAACATCAAATGTGTTTGAGTTTCATCCGTTTAATTCAACAGGCCTTTGTTGTTCTGTATTTCAAATAATGTAAGTTTGCTTTTTGCGATTACCCAATTTTAATAGTTTTATTAGTATGCCAGAAGATTGGAGTTTTTCGTCTACCTACCTGTTTGTTTATCTGTTCATAAATTACTATTCATCCTTAAGGTTTCTTCATCAATGCTTCTCGGAGGCAGAGGTGTTTCTCAAAACAGATCTTGTTTTTCTAATTTTTGTATTACATGTGTTTATTCATTTTGCATTCTGAAATGACAATCAGCAATGGTTTGTAAACGTATTTATTTGATTTTAAGCATATGAATGCAATTGTATATGCAATCCCTATATTTAATAGTGTATATGCAACCATGTGACGATCGGTATAATTGATTAACACTTATTCACATTATGATATTTGGAAATAAGTAGATTCCATCCTCCGGCCTTTTTCAGTATACTTTGATTTTGTCAACACACACAGATAAAGAGAATGCAAAAAGTATTGTGTCCCAAGTGCGAATCGAGGAATAACATTATTATTGTAGAAACAAATAAATCCGACTCTGATGAATCGATTATCAATGTAATTTGTTGGTATGGTTTGATATTATTTCTATTACAATGATAATAAATTATTCGGAATCGTATCAATTGGTTTTACAATAATAATAAACCTTTCGATTCGTACTAAGCATAATTTAACAGATATCAGACGTTTCGGCAAACTTTGATTCTTCAAAGGATTTATTTTGCAAATTTGAATCCTTAAAAAGGGCAAGTCGGAAATGCGTGTTTAGAAACTTTTACATAATTATATGAACAACTCTAAAATGGAAAAATTTGGCCCCAAGTTAAATGATAATACGGGCAAATACAAAAAGTAAATCAAGCTAAGATATCAAAGTAGAAAAAAAGAATGACTAACCAAACTTTTCGGCTCTATGTCCTTCAACAACAAAGCAAACCTTTAGAAAATCGAAATATTCGTCGTTCTAGAAAGATAAAAAGCAGCCACAAACCTTTCTTTTCAATTTTATGGATGTTCTAGCTTGTTTTCTTTTTGTCTATTTGATTAATCATTTTGCTTGTGGACTATTTTCACCATTTTTGATTTTGTTGAATACATGTTAATTCTGACCATTGCATAGCAATATTCGATATACTGTGGAAGTACTTTTATTCGTGGACACCAATTTTCGTGGTTTTGATAAAAATCACTATTTCGTTGGTACTTAAATTCGTGGTTCTGTTTTTTCTGCACTAAAACTCTATGGAAAAATGCATTTCGTTGGGAACTTAATTTCGTAGTTTTGACGAACCACGAAATCCACGAAAATTAGAACCCCACGAACAATAGTACTTTCACAGTATATAAATACAACTCCAAATACAGAAAAATGTTTAAAAAGGTAATTTTACACTGCGGGTGTCTTATGAGAAGCAGGAAATGCTTACTCTACCGGTGCCCGTGATATCACCCTATGGTTCTAAATTGGGTCGTGTTGTTAATCTGTATGAGCGGTTCCGTTTTTCCTTTTCTGTGCCGTAGGTATTAAAATTATTGCAGTTGGAGTTAACATATGTGTTATGGTCTCATGTTCATTTATATCATATCCTTTAAAATATTTAATACAGGAGTTTATCTTTTATTGCAGTGTGGAGTTGGTAAAACAGTTCCCCATGGTAGAGATGTATGCTCTTTATCATTCTTAGATGTGGTGTACTTGTACATGACATAATGTCTCATGTGTACACTTTGTTCAATAACTATTACCTAAATTTTTGTAAATTCTAAAACCGAAGAATTAACTCCCTCCATCGTAGTTTTTTCCTTAGCTATATTTGATATTACTGATTATTCGGATTTCGTTTGGTTTCATTCATTTTAAACATTTTTTGAAATTATGGATTTCCTTTGTTTGGGTTCTAGTGCTGCTGATGAGGAATTAATTTCCGAAATGGCCATTTAGCTCATTAAAATTATTGCAGTTGGAGTTAACATATGTGTTATGGTCTCATGTTCATTTACTCCTTATCCTTTCGTAAAATATGTAATGTCTTTGTTTCTTTGTGTTTCCGACGTTTCCATTGTCTTCGGATTATTCCTTCTTAGACTGACGCTTCGGTTCTCGCAAAAACAAGAATACTTCCCTCAATACGGGACTTTAGAGATAGGAACTCTCGTGTAAATGAAGGCGGAAATGATCTTCTAAAATACCAGTAAGACGGATTCCTGATCTATTGAAATAAATGTGCACTACCATTTAAAACAATCTATTTATGAAATTGAAATGTACTAATTATTTGTCCTACCTGGCAATTATTTAATTAAATTTTGATTGACGAAAAACAATTAACTTTTAGCGCTACAAACTGATTAAATATAAATCACCCCTAGCTTAACAGTGTTCACTGATTAGTGATTCCCTCTCAAGGTATTGATGTATTGATTTTTGTCTTATAATTTGCTGGCAAAGTTTTGTTACTTTGGTGCAGACCCGTCTGCACCCGTCATGCAACATAGCCGCAAACAGGGAATTTATTTTAACATTGGACACATGCAATCCAGACCTTGTAGGAATCAAGCGGATTGAAAGTAAGTTTGACACCAATGGTATTTATCGGGTACATACTTTTGGTGCAGATCTATTTCAAACATGTCCGGTGGATTTGTTTTATTCGTAACAGATCAGGTTAATACACGGACTAGTTTTTTTGCAATTCTTTATTTTTGCAATTGGTACTAGTACATTACATCATTGTACATAAACACATTAATGAAGACGAAACATTACAAATGAACATATACAGTTACAAAACAACACACAAACATATATAAAAAAATATTTCACAAGAGGACTTTGAGAACTGGAGAAGCTATTAATAATATTTATATGATATAGACCTTTGCACTCAGCCACTGAGAAGAGCCTCAAGCGGCAACCATTTTTACGGATAAAACTACTTTGTGAAGCTGTCAAATAATCACTTGAAAACTTTTCAACATGCATGTAGTATTTCAAAAACTCTATACCCCCTCTAGTGTGAGGTATAGAATTTATGCATCTACATACCTAAATATAATATTTTAAAATAAGCAAGACAATTTGGATGGTGTTGTTTTGTTCCTTCATTCGCTGCCATTCCAAAAACAATGTTTGAAACATTTACATCCATAATCAAATTATGTCTTTCAAAAATGCAGCGAATGGACAGCCAAAAATATTTTGTATGATAACATTCCCAAAATAAATGTATTAATGTTTCTTGTGTTTCAAAACAGAAAGTACATAGTTCTGTTTCCTTTAACTTACATTTGAACAGAAATGTATTAGTAGGGAGTATTCTATGCAGAAACCTGAACTGAAAATTTTGCAGAAGTGTATTTCGTGTTAAAGAAAAGGGCGACGAAAAAATTTCTTCCCATTTTTAATTTTTAGATCTAATACATCCACCTATCTTGAGATTTTGGTTTTTCCTTAATCACCTCAAGATAATTTTTGCAATAGTTTGTATTAATGCTCATAGCCTCATTTACATTGATATTCCTATTTAACTACAAAGGTTGCGATAAAATATTACCTGTATTTTGTAAATGGATCTCTTTATCAGTTTCAGTAATATTCGAAAAGTTAATAAAAATATCGGATTGTTAAGAAAAAAAAGAAAAAAAAACAATAGCCAAAACTCTTTATTTATTTACAAACAAAAATGTAAATTCTATTTCTGCAAATGAACAATTAATACCCAATTCATGGATTACCTTCATCTTATATACCACTAAAGCAGCATCATCAGCATCACATAAAGACTGTATTAATTAAATTTCATATGGGAAGATGAATGAGATATTTGTAAATGCAAAATAACGCAAACCGAATATGACTTTTCATTGTGGAACGCATAAAATAGCTTCCTGCATGGTCTCTATGGTTTTGTAAAACTGATTTATGTATTGATCGGACAAAAAGGCAAAGTTCTCATTCTCAGTTGTATATAACAACGGACTAAACTCAAAAATATCGGACAAAAAGCAAAATTGTCGGACAAAAAGCAAAATTGTCGGACAAAAAGCAAAATTGTCGGACAAAAAGTGAATCGAACAAATAGCGAAAGACTAAACGCAAAAATTTCGGACATTAAGCAAAATTTTCGGACAAAAAGCAAATCGGACAAAAAGCGTCGGACTAAACGCAAAAAATCGAAAAAATGCAAAATTTTCGGACAAAGCAAAATCGGACAAGAAGCGACGGAAAAAAAGCAAATCGGACAAAAAGCAAATTTCGGACAAAAAGCGTTGTATCAAGTATGTACATTGTATATTACTGACAAGTACAAGTCGAAATACAAATGGGGGGAATAAAGGATGTAGTTTTACACTGTAAATGAGTAAAAATGAAGCTGTATACAATAAGCAAGTGTAGGAGTATTCCTTTATGAAAATACAGACTGCCTTAAACAAATCAAGTATATGAATTGTATTTTATATGTGTACTAGTTTGCTAACAGAAGAACCACATTGTTTGGAAACTATGTACATGTATTGCAAAATCGAATATTTGCTGCTTCATTTATCTGATATACATACACAAATCTGTTGCAAAGGTGTCAAAAATTGAAAAAAATCTTAATATTTGAGCAATCAAACACTGATTTAAAAAAAGCAATCGCAACATTAAAACATTAATTTAGACAAAAAACGTCCACGGAGACAAAGCAGACGAACGGACAGACGTCCATACAATCATTTACCCACTAATATTTTTGTTTTGCAGAACAAACATCGAGTTTATAAGCAGCTCATGCATGTCGTTTTATAATATTGCTGCGGCATGTAAGTTTGCTTCAGACTTTAAGATGAAGAACAAAAATAAAAGCGTTGTTCCGTTGCTTGTTTTTTTTCTCATAAACATTTATTCAATATCCTTTCATTTACCACATTCAGATGCTAGATTATTTATTTGCTATGCACTAAGGGATGCATTTTTTATCGAATTTTCTTTTTTTCTTAAACAATAAAATTTATTGTGTTTCCAAGGTCTGTATAGATATATAACAAATGAAACTAATTATATGATATACAACAAAACTGAAAAAGAAACAGAGATCTTTTAATAACACATTTTTATAAGTTATTATAAAAATCACAAGTATTTTGAAAGTATATACAAATATATGTTGTACAATGGTCACATCTTTGAAGGTCACATATTTACATGTATGAACAAACATTAAAATGGTAAAGCAGGACACAATTAAAAGATATCTATAAACAAACCTGTAAAAATTAAAAAATTAAAAATCAAAACACTTCTAAAAATTTCAAAACAGAGATGAAGATAACGTGCCCAACGTTTCGCAAGCATGGCCTTCAACTACAAGGCAACATAGTTTTATTTATTCTGAAAGATCCTAGAAGAACGTTTAAAGCTAGAAATTAACACACTACATTATTTTCTTATCACTTTTGCAGAACGCAAAAAATTAACGTTTTATAAATCATTTAGTTGTATTCCTCAAGTAATGTAACAACTATAAATATTCCATACTTGTTCATGTCTTCTATCGTAATTAAATTTGCTTTACTTCTTGTATAGTGCTTGTCTGGAATTCTGTAGATGCTTGCGGATGAGCTGCTGTTGCTGATGATGTTGCTGTTGGAACTTGATACTGTTGTGCTGAAGGTGTAGGGGCTTGAAACTGTTGTGTTGAAGGTGTAGGGACTTGTAACTGTTGTGTTGAAGGTGTAGGGACTTGAAACTGTTGTTGTGGTGCATACATTGCCTGGTTGTAAGTCTGTGTAGTTGTCATGGGAATGGCTGAAGTTGTCTGATTTTGTTGATATGGTATCTGTGTTTGTGGGTAATTAAGCCACATTACTGGTACTGGCTGTTGTGGGGTAATATAAACAACTCTTGTCCGCTGAAATATGGAATTATATTGTTACCAACGTTTCATTTATAAAGTTGTTGAACTTTTTAATCCTATGTGCATTTAAAAAAAGTAAATATGTCAAGGAAAACAATCAATACAAAACGCAACATTTTTCTTATGTTGGTAAATGTAAATAATTCCAATAAACAAATGGACTGTTAGTCCCCGAGGGTATTCACCAGCCCAGTAGTCAGTACTTCGGTGCTGACCCGAAAGCCGATTATTTTTGAAATCTTACAATATCTAAAATTTTATAAATTTTATTGAAAACTAAGGAGTATCTCCCTCATGCAAAGCTCTGTCCTTAGCTGATTTTGGCCTTACATTTAGATCACTTTGGTTATTTGTTCTCTATCAGTTTTTAAACATATTTGAGTTTATGGTCTTCCAAACGTTTAGATTTTATCTGCACTGATGAGACATAATTTGTCGAAATGCGCATATGCAGAAAGAAAATTCACAGTAACTTCGGTATTTAGTTATGTTTAAGGTTTACTCAGACGAATCAAAGGAAACTTTGATTTAAGTATATAAAGATATTATACATCATCAACAACCAAATATGTAATTAATTAGAATTGTTCAGGTGAATATAAAACACGCTATTTAACTGAAATCACCCTAACATTTATTCACGCACCACTTTAACAAATTTGGCAGAAACTTCACATTGTATCATCAAAGATGAGAGTGCGTTTTGGATTTTACACACAGGCAACTGGAAAGCAAATTCATCTATATGATTAACTAAGGACTAAAATATTTTACATCTTAATTCACCAAATATGTCAAATTATTATTTGAAATAAAAATAAAACAAATATTCAACTCATTACCTAAACTGTTAGGAACGTAATGGATTTGAGAAAATATTGTACTTTTTACATATATTCATCAACAACAAATTGCTACACCAATGGGCACAAGCTGTCTTCCTCTACTCTCCGACTTGTTCATATACTCTTGTTAGACGGAATTTCATCAGAGACGTGCTCTGAAAGCGATTTCTTCAAATTTTTTGGAAGCTCTAAAAACAGATTGTGTCGTATCCATATAAATAGAAAATGATATCAGATACCCTTTAATGCATAGAAACGTGTAGAATGCCTCAAAATTTCGATAATTAAAATAATTTTGACAATTATTGGGGTAATTAATGTTCGATACTAAAACCGGACCGGAGAGGCATACTATATATAGTCAATATAAACAAATGTACCACCAATCGACAATCTTCGTCTTGGTGATATGTGTCTACACTTGACATATATGTGATGCAGTTGGCGGTTTACACACAACTTTTTGGACTAATTTGCTTCAAGTGCCTAGTTTAAAAACAAATCCGGGAAAAATTAACGCGGATTACCACCCTTTTCATTGTCCGTGTCCGGCGTTCCATATGCCTGACTGAGTTCTGATTTCCAAGGAGCCAGTCTATAATGAAAGCTTATGTAATATATAATCCGTAAAGCGGAATTCGTGACAAATACAATGTGCACGTGGACTTAGTCTTAAATCGATTGTTCAGATATCAAACTATTAAAGTTCCCCCCCCCTGCTTAGCAGCAAATAATTAATTCATGTTACATTTTCTTAAACTTTGAAGCTTTTTTTATATTTTCACGGGGTATTGGACTTGGAACTACTTAATTTCTGCATAATAGAGGTTTCCGGATAAGCAACTTAACTTAAACTTAATACGAACTTTATCGTAATGTATTGAATTGTATTTGGATTGTATCCCTTTCACCATATATTTTTTTAAACTGGCTGAGGGAAAATTGAACGTCTTTTTGGAATAAGAAAATACCGAAGTTACAATGAGAATGAAAAGTATTTCAAAAGACACATAATTTGCATTGGTTTTAATTCTATTTGTTCATATTTTTCCTCTTCGATTATTTGTCAATTCATTTTACTTGGAAAATTTAAAGTCAGTCAGTATGTTTCAAATTTGTTTCATTATGTTTTTACCATATCAATATCCAGTATCGTTTGTTTTAATTTGCAGCTTTAAAATACAGTATATTGCATTGGGGTCATCTTAATGGTGTGCAATTCTGTTACCCAGTATATTATGAGAGACCACAAAAATGTAAATACTAATTTCTGTTGTCCACAAAAGGACCGGATCAGCATTTTTCATCCAATTTTCAAACAGCACCGTGGGACTGAAAGTGAGGGCAATAAATAACAGTGTTTTGGCTTTAGGGAACACTAGAGAATGGTGAATAAAAGGATATGGAGTAAATGCATATGAGACAAAGTCTCTACAAATACATGGTAAAAACAAGCAAAGGAACAACGCTTTTATTGTTGTTCTTCATTTTGAAGTCACCAGGGGCACTAGAGCTTGTTACGCGTATGTAAACTATTACTCCTGGTCATCCCTATATCCTGTGCCTTTTGTTCAAAATAATACTAATAAAAATTATAGTTCTGAAATAAAGTTGATTCATGTAATTACATGTAATGTAAATGTGCGTTTCTTGCCAAACTCTGTCACTAAAGAAGTTTGCCGAAATTCGGACTTTTAGTTGACCGATTTTCTTTTTATTTATCATAGTAACAAAGGATTTCACCTTCACGATTTCCCGATTTGCGATAGTGATTGTAGAAAACTGACCGTTTCATGCATGCTATACAGTTGTTCCTGTTGAAATTAACCGGTACCACAACGTCACTGAACAAAACCTGGCAGTGCAGAGATGACACAATAATGAAAGGCGCATGTTTTGACGGTCACATACAGGACTCAATTTTAGGCGAATTCAAATTAATATCCTTTTGACCTATTCCACTTGAATTTTGAGAGCATATATATTGATTGAGTGATTTTTTTGGTTTTTGTTTTTTGTTTTTGTTGTTTATTGTTGCTGTTGTTTATTACCAACTTAAAAGCATTATTTTATCTATACCTCAAAGAGAACTGTTACTGTTACAGGCATTTATGTGGTATGTGAAAAACTTAACACTATATAAACCATAAAGCTCTATCCAATTTTACATGGTCTTCATGTTTTCAAAGTGTTTACTTGCAACGTACATGTGCAAGACATTACAGCAAGCACTATGAAGTAATGGTATTGACAGTTCAGCAAAAATGTCCATACATGTATTGCAGTCTGCTGTATAAGATATGCATGGCTCTGACAGTCTAGGATGTAACAATGGAGATGACGTATCACGCGGATGAACAGACAAATGAACAAGAAACGAGACATTATAATGAATTTCTGTCGGCTTTCAGCTCTTTGTAATCATTTGGCAAACATAGTTATAAATGAGAAACGAGTTTTCTCGTACATAAATAAAGCTTGTGTGGTAAAGAATGTGCCCTAAATAAATAAGTACACCAAAGCATTGCTTACTTCAACTGTGCGCCCACTTTTGTACCCATAAATGTGCACAGGCCAATCTCCTTTTATATAAGAAATTTCAACCGTCTATCTTTATTTTGGAAAAAAAATGTAAATACTAATGAAGACCATGCGTTCATTCAACAGTAATGTATATATTTGTTTTCGAAAATATGACTTTTTACTATTCAGAAAGTTTTGTTGATAAACTGTAAGTTCCCGTGTAACACAAAACTTATAGAGAATTCGAAACATGCAATGGTATCCACGACCAAATGGCATAATCATTTTTGCAATGAAAACTAAAGGTATAAACGTGTTACTAAGATATTCTGAAAGTTTTATTTCAATAATTTGATTTCAGGTGCACAGTTGGAGAGGGTAGGAGATGTCTGATCCCCGAATAATGGACTTCCGAGTCTTGTTTGTCACTTGAAAGGTTCTTCCTTTACACAAAAAAAGTACACAATTATAGAACCAGTACTTGTTAATATATAACTGTTGAGCTAAGTGTACACGATTGTTTAATCTATTTTTAAGCGCTACACATTAACTAAACATCAAGTAAAACCATCGTCATAAGACGAATATCGGAGTACACTTCGAATAATTAATCATTTGGTTTTTAGATGTACGTCAGGAATAATTAAGTCTCATTCCCGCTTACTGGTTTTTGAGGTTTGAGGTCGACTCATTTCTGTCTCATTAGTTCTTATCTCTCGAAAGTACAGTATTCTTGAATTCCAAAGAAAATATTTTTTGCAGCATGTATATGTATGTGGTATGTGTGTTTCTAAAAAGTTAATTTTATCACTTAGGTACGTTTTATAAAGTCAAATTCTGATTCTTTTTAAATATATAAATTAGTTTTGGCAATGTGTTAATAGCTATCACAAAGATACTAAAGTATGGTGAGTAACATTCCAATCATATAACAGTTTAATATTGATTCCTTTAACCTACACTTTTCGAATTAAAATAATGAAAAAATCTCATTCTCTCAAATTAACTCGAGCCTTACGTTAGTTAAGTTGTTTATGTTAAAGTACGTTAAGTAAACGTCTCTATTAGAGATGTTTCACATTTTGACGAAAGAGAACCTTAACGTACGGGGACTAGTTATTGCACAAAAATTAAAAAAGCGAATGTAAATTTAAAAATGTAAACATTTCCATTTACAATGTTGTGAATCTTTAACTAAATAATTATATCGGCAAAGTAGTTGAAAAATCTTCGTTCTGAGCCATATTTCTTTCGTAAATCGCTACGTCTCATATCGTCGCTTTCGTGCGTACATATGACTTACGAAAGAGACGAACGAGACATTCCAGTTGTCCTTCTTAAATTAAAAAATAGATCAGTCATGCATTCCTTATTATGCCATTTGTAAAATAAAAGTGAAGAGGTAACAGTCCGATGCCACAGTACAAAACTCA
>MJUU01033680.1:179614-202761 GCA_002080025.1 Modiolus philippinarum | reverse complement strand
AAGAAAAAATTGAAAAAAAATAATTAAAAAACGTCGTCCGAGATCATCTTAAAAGATATGTTGATATTCTAATCTCCGCTGCATACATTTCAGTTTCTAGAAATAAATAATTCGTCTTGTTTTATTCTTGCCCTATGCACGGATTACACGTTATCAACAAGTCAATCAAATTATAATGAATAGCGAACTGGTTTGTAATAATATCGTTATTTATTGATGATACTTTATAGTGCATAGAGAAACAAATTGTTATTATAAAAACATTGCTTTTAAAGAGTGCGATACCATGCGCCGTTAAAGTATTCATATGGTCCGTGATTGAAGCAAGTTTTATCCGCTCTAGTTTTAAGTCGACATAGAAAGCAATTTTTTCTTCAGTTTTGGCGTTTCCGGTACGATTTATTCATTTCAATCTCCATTCTTTAATACTTATTGTGCAGGATTTTGCTACGTTGATCTTCATAGTATATCAATAGTTAAAAATATTTTAATTGACAATGTTTGGTGATTTCACCGACTTGGCAAGCTACCAGTACAAGGGTGCACTCGACCGGTTAAAGACTTTACAACATTTTATTTCTATGTGAATAATGACTCATATTACATGTGTATAAGGTGATGAGGAAGATTTAATAAGCTTGACAGACACATGCATTTAGTCGTCTACTTAGAAATAATCTTAAAATAATATAGGAAATGAATAACATGATATCTTCAGTTAATGGTCCCCTTCGTGTCATTCAGGTTGTGATTCGTCGTGAAAGGTTTCTTTCGTCGGCTTACGTCGAGTTTCGTCAGAATATGAAATATCTCTTATATAACTTGAATAACTAGATACCAAAGTTACTGTTAATTTAATTTCTGCATATGCGCATTTCGACAGCTTTTGTCTCTTCAGTGCAGATAAAATCTAAACGTTTGGAAGACCGTAAACTCAAAGATGTTTAAAAACTGATAGAGAATAAATAACAAATATGATCTAAATGTAATGCCAAAATCAGCTAAGGACAGCTAGGAAATGAGGAATTCTTCTGGAACCCAAAAAAATGAAAAAAAATAAGCCCATAGTGTTTTAAAATAAAAGGTACTTAATCCGTCAATCTCTCTTCAAGATACACAGATTACTTTTTTTACATTGATAAACATATTTTGCTAAATTGGCCCAAAGAAACAACTTAATCTATGTACTGCACGCTCTACAGTAACGAATTAATTGTGAAATATATACTCCATATGCTGGGGATGCAGGTATATTGCTGCAGAGAAAGGGAAAGTTCACAATTGGAAAGTCAAAATCATCACGTTTGTCATATAATCTACATTTCAGACGTCTATGTTCGTCAATGTATAACAAATAACTAATACCGAAGTTACTGTGAATTTTGATTCTGCATATGCGCATTTCGACAACTTATGTCTCATCAGTGCAGATAAAATCTAAACGTTTGGAAGACCATAAAGTCAAAGATGTTTAAAAACTTATAGACAACAAAAAATCAAACATGATCTAAATAGAAAGCCAAAATCAGGTAAGGACAGAGCTTTGCATGAGGGAGATACTCCTTAGTTTCAACAAAATTTACAAAAATTAGATATTAAAAGATCATCTTAGTACCAAAATTAACGATAAAACAGACAACCTGAATTTCAAATTTATGAATTTCTGTAGAATTTAGAGTAATATTCCTTCTTTTCCTGCTTACGAAGTTAAAATTCTTAAGTTGATTAGTTACTTCCGTGTGTCACTGATATGAATTTTTTAATTTCATATACTGCATAAAATCATTGACATGTAGTTCACCGTCAGTATGTCCAAAATAAACTGGTTTGTCCAATTGTCTTATACATTTGAATTTTATACCTTATATAATTCAATTAAATTCAGATTCGCATGAAATCCTGAAGTAATTGTTACAATTTAAATATAAGTATCTTTTTTAAACAGGTTTTTATTAGGGATGGCAATTTTACGGATATACTGTAACCGGTTATTCGGAAAACCATTCGACCGATTAACCGGTTAACCGGTGTTTGATGAAATATTGAATGTTTTACAGATAATATGAATAAATAATTAAATTCGTTTCTCCGTTTCGTGATGTTCATCTTGATAGGGATACAAAGAAAAATATATAAGCTAGCCATTAGATACTTTCCAATCGTCATCTCGAGGAAATCCTCCTATGATATCCCTAGGGGTAATAAAGTGGAATTACAATTTTTCTTGAAGTAACTTATAGTTTACTTTATTTCGTGTAGATGCATGCCCAGTCCCCTCCAAAAGTGCTGAACCCCGGTGCTCAAGCCACAGGACATTATTATTGTTTGTAATGTTATACGTAATAAATGTTCATAAATTTAACCATTCTAGCATATATATTCTGTTATGACAGTACATTATAATTAAACATTGTGTTAATTTATGTAAACTCTATAATTTCTATAGGTAGATAATTAGCAAATTAAGGTAGATCGATACTAATACACGGCGCATTCGATTGGCGCATTTGTGAAACACAGGTCAGATTCGGAATTGACTTGATTTTCAAGCCTGAATATTCCTGTATTGGCCTATTCATTGTGACGTCATTATAGATTGGCAAACACTTTCCCGCGAATTAGCTCCCCTTTCCCGTAAATATTGTCTATTTTGTAAACTATATAAAATAACTTTCTTAATCGAACGGTGACATGTGGTTTTTTTTCAGCGTAACAGATAGCTTAAGTGTATATCTATGAAATATCAAAAAATAAAAAAAATCTGTCTGATATTTATTTTATATGAAAGATAAACAATAAGCATGTTCTCACAGTTCCCTATATATTCTTTGTAAATATGGCTGAAAAATACTGAATTTCGCCTGATTTTCAAAGCCAGATAACAGGAAAAGGTTATCGGTGACATATCATTTTTATTTTATTTTTGGAACATATAGGTTAAGAACTACAAAATATCTTATAAGAAAAAAATTCTGTCTGATATTTTTATTAGGATCGAACTACCTTAAGTTAGCTTATTAGACTTCACTACGAAGACACTATGATAGGACTGTAAATTTAAACGTAATTATTAAACTAACCGTTATATAAACAACTTGTCAATTAATTGGTCTTTGATGTGTATCTAATCAATTAAATAAATAAAAATACATATGTCTGATTGTACACATAACAGTATACAACTGAAATAAATTTTGACGCCGAGTACTCGAATAGCGTTTTTGCTAACCGGTTACAACCTATTCGACCGATTAACCGAGTAACCGGTTACTCGTTGCCATCCCTTGTTTTTATTCTTATCTTGTGTATTTTAATTTTAATTGACTATATACCAATTTCATAAATTGATATTCCTTATTCATCATATGCTTACTCAAGATATGTGTCTTTTTGCATGTATCATAAAGAAAGAATTAAGCCAGTATATCTTCAGGAGGTGTGATATGAAATCCGTATTACACGGGCTTGTAATGTGAAATCTTTGTTACATGGGGTAAAATATGGATATTTCATAATGGCGACTGAAGATTTTCCAATTATGGAATAGACAAAGATTCACATATATACACAGTATAATTTTACCGACTCAAGTTAAGTTTATTTATTTACTGGGAACAAAGAATATTCTTGCGAATTCCGTCACAAGTTAGTTACTATTATGAAGTTGTTCCAGTTAATGACCCGCGTTGTTAGGAAAATACTTATGTCTTTTTCCGGGATTTTCAAGTTCACCTTGAATCAATTTTCAACTATTCCAGGGCCCTTTACCAAAACAAGCGTTGACAATAAATGTTAGTGTTTATCACACACATGTATAAGCTATGACGAAACAAAAATCTCATTTTCATGATATTGTCTAAAAACTTCAGTATATATGTGCTTACAATTAAAGGTGGGAGATACATTCCCATTACATTTCTTTGTATATATGTGCTTACATTTAATGGTTGGAGATACATTCCCATTACATATCTTTTCAGGTTTGTTGAATACGAAACACCAAACAGTTGAAATGTAAAACACGCACGAAAGAAAAAAGTGAGGTGACAAAAGTCTGTTTTGTTTTCTTGGCTTTACCCATAAATGAACATTTTATTGTTTCATTTTAGTAAATAAGAATGTTCTACATTGAATTTGCTTAACATAATAAATACAAAACACCGAAGTTACTGTAAATTTAGATATGATGTCCAAAATGAAACCAGCAAGCTCCCTTAGAAATTTATTCCGTTGAAAACAATACTGACTAAATGACAAATATTTTAAAAGATGAATAATTTTGTTTTACATGATTTCATTTTATATGAAATAAATAGAGATTATTATATGGCATTTTTCATATCACATCTCATATTATCCCGAGACATCCATATTAGCCCGAGGACCGAAGGCCAGAGGGCTAATATGGGTCGAGGGATGATATGGGATATGATATGCAAAATGCCATATCATAAACTATTTATCATATACTTCAACAATTGACCACTTTTACTCTTCTTTGTTTCATTTAAGATGAATTCATGTAAAACAAAATTATTCGTCTGTAAAATGTGTGTCATTTAGTCAGTGTCGTTTTCAAAGAAAATGGTTTCAAAGGGAGCATGTAGGTTTCATTTTGGACATCATATCTAAATTTACAGTACCTTCGGTATTTTGTATTGATTATGTTCAACAAATTCAATGTCGACCACTCGCCTTTTACTTACATGAAACAATAAAATTTTCACTTATGATTAAGTCAAGTAAAAAGGCTTTTGCCACCTCACTTTTTTTTCTTGCATGTGTGTTTTACATTTTAACAGATAGACTAGTTCCCTGTAATTTGATGTTTCAACAGACAATGTATTTTCAAACGGAAAAGACAGTTAAAGGGAATGTATCTCCTACCATTAAATGTAGGCACATTTTTACACAACTCACAAGATCGTGTAAATGAGATTGTGGCTTCGTCATAGTTAAAACATGTGTGTGATAAACACTTACATTTATTGTCAATGCTTATATTTCGTAATAGCTGAAAATTGATTTAAGGCCAGCTTCTTGCTTAATCTTTGTTAACACTGGTAATGACAAAGGTATTTTCATAACAACGCGGGTCATTAACTGGAACAACAACAGAATAGTAAGAAACTTGTGACGGGTGTACACTAAAATTCCGCAATAGTCTTGCTTGTTCCCATTAAATGAATAAATTGATTTATAACTTGAGTCGGTAGAATTATACTGAAATATGTGAATCTTTATTTATATCATGAATTGGAAAATCGCCTGCCGCCATTTTGAAAAATCATATTTTACCCCATGTTATACGGATTTCATATTACATGCCCGTGTAATACGGATTTTATATTACACCCCCCTGAAGATATGACTGGCTTCATTCTCTCTTTATGACACATGCAAAAAGACACATATCTAGAGTAAGTATACGATAAAGAAGTGTAAAACTAGTCAATTGTTCAAGTATATGATAAATAGTTTATGATATGGCATTTTTCATATCATGATATAAAACATGCCATATTATAATCTCTTTATATCAAAATCTCGCGTTATTGTGTACTGCTACAAGTTAATTCCATTTGTTGTAAATAATCTAGGTGTTTAACAAGGGGACTACTTTTTACTCTTTCTGTGTGTACCCTGGGTCAGAAAGAGGTGTAAAACTTAATGGTTGTTGAAAATCCTGCATCCATGACCAGAAATACATTGTTGTAATATTGCTCGACATTTATCCAAGAATTCCGCTCAAACTGGTGTTAGGGGTCGTCTTGAACTTGCTATGAGGTATGAGCAGAGGCCTAATGATGAATTCAAAATGACGGACAATGATAAAAGCGTTCTTCCTGTGCTAAATAAAACCATGTATTTGCATTAGAGACTTTGTTTCATGTACATTTACTCCTTATCCTTTCATTGTTTATGTAAGATTGGAGTTCTCTCCTACTGTGTGGCATCCGTAAAAAAGATTCCCATGCAAGTGATGTATGTTTTTTTATATACAATTCAGTTTTGTTGTACTTGTATTTGAGAGAATTTATTATATGGATATTCTACCAAACATTCAAATTTTATCATTAATTATTTTTTTTTGTTGAATTTCCAATAACAAAATACCGAAGTTCCTTTAATTTAGTTTCTGCATATGCATGGTTCTTCCTACCTGTTTATAGTGCCCGCCATGTTTTCTTATAATCAATTTGATGAGTGCCCTGTGTTTATCTATACTTTGTAATCGTTCAGTCCACTAGCTTGAAACACTAGTGCTTTTGTCGGGCAACGGATGACAGTGATTGTAAGAGCACTTTGATAGTATAATTTAGGTTTGTTGACGATCCCGCATTCATGACCAGAAATGACATGGCTGTAACATTATTCGACATTTATGCAGATATGCAAAAAATATATTAACAGTAACTTCGGTATTTTGTTATTTATCAAAGAATTCCGCTCATACTGGTGCCAGGGGCCGTTTTGAACTTAATACAAGGTATAAGCAAAGCTCATTATTGAATGATTCATCGTGACTTCAAGATAAAGAACAGCGATAAAAGGATTGTTCCTGTGCTTGGTAAAACTTTGCATTTGTAGAAACTTTGTCCCACGTGCATTTACTCAATACCTATCATTGTTTATATTGTAACAAGCCCTCTTTTCTTGTTCCGTCTGTACCAATAGCTTTTTGTAAACATACGTTTGTTTTTCAAATTTAATGGAAATGTTAAAAAAATAACATATACATAAGCAACACTTAAATTTTTGTACTTTTTTTGTAAAAAATGCCAGAAACTGATTATAATCCAGAAAAACTGAACGTAACTTACATTCTTTACGCAATAAGGGATATCGACAGGATATTCTGCACGTGTCCGTTAAATTAGCTTTGGGATCCAGTGACCTGAGGATTTTACACACACACTGGCCTTTCACGGATACTGCCGATATCTACTGAAATACATGATGATTCTTTACCAAACCCATTGGGAGTTTGAATTTGATTTTTCTTCCGTAGTGCAACAGTGTTTTACCAGCAGACTAGGCTCCTTGAGCTAGCCGGCAGTTTAGCGGCGAGCACTCCTTGACCCATCTTTCAAAATTACGTTTTGTTCCCCCATTTTTCTTTTCAAGATTGTGGTCATGGAGTTAGTAGTCTACCTGTATGGGTTTTATTCGTATGTTTATTATAATATAGGGAAACGGGACAGAGAAAGGGGAGGTTTGGGTACCCATAAACCGGTTTAACCCTACCGCTGGCTTTTGCTAGTGCCGGTACCAAGTCCGGCTGTCCCGAGTTCCTATTGTTGTTTACGTTTGTCTTTTGTATTTTTATTGTGTTTTTTTTCTTGTGCAGTTCCTATTTACTTTATGGCATGTGGCTATGTTTTTCGGCCATTGTAGGTGTTTCCTGTTATCTTTTATTTTCTATTTTTCAAAAATGATTCAGATTCAACAGTACCGTTTATGTATGCCGTATATGCTAAGATTTGATATTTTTCCAAAGCACAATTGAAAAATGATAATCAAAGAGTAGAATTTGCGAAATAGTCTTTTTTGATTGATGACAATATGTTGATTGTGCTGAACATATTTTTTTTATCTCTCTAAAGTGTTATACCCAAAATGCATTGTGTCACACTTACATCTGTATTACCAAATGATGAACAACAGCAGCAATAAGAAGAGGCTATAATGGAAACAATCATTTCTATCAGTCCAAGTACTGCAACAGACGCTGTCAATGCAACTAGTCCTTCAGAACCATCTCCATCACGCTGAAATAAATATCATATACCGGTATAAGCAAACAAAACAAACGAGTGACTGGTTGATAATTTAGAGTTTTACGAAATACAAGCATTATTTAAGCTTTATTAGCACTGCATTGAAGACTAGATTAAGAAATAGAGAAACGGAAAGGAACTACAGTATTTAGTTATCCTGAAAAGGATAGAAATAGATACAGGCAGGAGGAAATTTTGTATTCTTTACGCCTCTGAAGGCTGATCTTTTCGAAACATATTGAAGGATTCTTTCTACTGCATGGGGCATGGAATATTTTTAACAGTTTTCCGAATAATTACCTGACTACCAAACGTAGGGAAAGCCTTTACCTGTAAAACATTCGGAGACGCGTCCCGGGGTTTTATATCCACAGCCCCAGAAAACTGATTCAGGCAGTAAGAGTGTCAAACAAATATCAATGTAACGTTTTGAATAGATAATGTAGTAAATATTCTAGCTAATTCATAATGAGACAGAATTATATAATGAATAACAGAATGTTGAAGTTACTGTTTTAGTTTCTTAATATTACCATCTTGACAACTCATGTCTCTTCACTGCAGATCAAAACAAAACATTTAGAAAACCATAAACCAAAATTTGTAAAATCTGATAGGGGACAAATTACAAAAATGGACTAAATTAAGGTTGAATAAATTACGGACAGAGCTATGCATATGGAAGATACTTCTTAGTTTTTAGCTTTTTTTAATTTTGATATTGCAAGTATCCAAATAAAATGTGGATGTAATATTTTTTCTTTTGATAAAATCTGAACTATTGATATACCATATATGCTAATATCAAAAGTAATAAATTCTTCTGGAAGAATGTTAGGGTGTCTATATCTATCTTTTTTTGGAAATACCTATTTAAAAAAAACAATAGATGCAGTTTTAGAACAATTTTGGATTTATATTTTATCAGAAAGAGAACTGACGAAACATCGTCTGTAGAAATGCGCATAATTTGTCACTGTGAATAGTTCAAACTGACCAACACTTTTAATATTTTCTCTAGCTGAACAGCAAATCAAGGCTGCTCAACACACCCAAGTGCTTATTTCTCACTTTTTAATTATACATCCTAAGGTGATACAAATAATTATCTAAAATATTTAAAAATACAATTACACCACCTTTTGGTTACGAAATAATTCCTTGGAGCTTGAATATATATACTGATTTTAACACGGGTTGCTCGTTTAAGGCAAATGTTTACCCTGAGCAACATCAAAGGGTGCAAGTTTAGCTGCCAACATGTTCAAGCTCCCAGAAATTATATCTATTCTATAACAAATAAAGTATTTCTACACTTCTAGCTAAATATAAATAATTGTCGTTTTAGTATGTTGTTCTCAATCAACTTTTATATATATTTCGGTTATTAATTTTCAAATGTTTTGATTTGATCTGCACTGAAGAGACACAAGTTGTCGAAATGCGCATCTACTGAAAATAATTCACAGCAACTTCGGAATTTTGTTATTCGTTAAGTAAACATGCTTCAAAAAACTCAAAAGTCCATTTCTACTGTTTAATGACTCGCTCAGATGTAAACAAAATGCCAAAAACAAGGCATTGACGCAACTTTTCACATAAGACTTTACGTAACCTTGTCATATTAAAAGGTGGTTAAAACTATTGACCAATCTATCAAATAACCTGTCTATACATAAAATTATATATGAATAAATATAGATTGAGAAAAAAATTAACTTTAAGACTTACTATCAGTGCACCCACAATGCCCAGACTGGCAACTGTTGGCATAAATAAAGCTGCACCAATAATAGAACACACCATGTAGGCTATTTTCTATTTAAAGAAAAATCAGAATATGGCTAAAAAGAAACTTTCGAATGCCTAAAATTCAAAATGAGTAATGTTGAGTGAAAAGGTGAAAATAGTTTTAAAAATAGTATGTTAGTTTTAAAAGTAGTAATCTTTCATGATTTGTTGATACAATTTGTTATGTAACTGTTATATGGATGTATTGTAATTGTATGTGTAGCGACTCACATAAAAATACTAGTAGATCTTACACAGATACAGATTAATCATTATAATATCATGTCTAAGTAACTTTTTTCTTATTTAAAAATATTTTTTTTGTATATTCTTTAGTTTAAATACGGCTGCAAAATTTGAGATCGTAAAAAGTTATTGTGCTGTCGTGGTGGTCGTCGTTGTCTTCGTCTGAAGACACGTCTGAACACACTTTTGTTTTTGTCAATAACTTTAATTCTAGTTCACCAATCTTCCACATCGATCTCATTCCTTGACATTCATCTTGAAATTGACAACAGAGGTAGACTTCAAACTAAGCTGTACAACAAACACGATGACTTCACTTTTCCAGTAGTAAACTTCCCTTCTCTTTGTAGCAACATCCCAACAGCGCCGACATACAGAGTTAACATCTCCCAGCTCTTTCGCTATACAAGAGCCAGTGGTCGATACAGTGACTTCCTTGATAGAGCCCGGTTGCTCACAAATAGGCTACTTAAGGTAGATCAACACTAATATCCGACCCATTCAATTGCCACATTTGCGAAACACAAGTCGGATGTGGATTTGACTCGATTTTCAAGCCGGAATATTCCTCATTTGGCCTTTTCATTGTGACGTCATAACAGCTTGACATACACTTATACACTTTCCCGCGAATTAGTTCCCTTTTCCCGTAAATATTGTTTATTTCGTAAACTATATAAAATATCTTTTTAATCAAACGGTGACATATAGATTTTTTCAGCTTAACATATAGCTGAAATGTATACCTCTGAAACATAAAAAAAAATATCTATTTGATATTTTTTCATTTGAAAGCTAAACAATAAAAATGGAATAAAAAAGATAACAGGAAACACCTACAATGGCCGAAAAATAGAGCCACAAGCATGTTCTCACAGTTCTGTTACAAAAAGTAACCAAAAAGGGACAAATAAGGTGGTTTCATTTGTTTGCCTGCAGAATGTTAATTTTCATCGGATTTTGCTGGAGTTTCTTTTTTGTGGTCCTGAGGAACCGTTCATGAAGTAAATTGGCCCTAAAGTGGCGATTCTAAAAAATAGATGTTATTTACTTTTAGTCCGATTTTGATCCAGAGTTTTGCAATGGATTCCTTATGAAAAATTACCACTAAATTGCATATGAATTCTTTTCTTTGGATTCTCTTCTTGTAAGCTTTCAGAAATAAGCCATTCGATTTAACGTAACTCTTACCGTTTCCGAGCTATGTTGGGTCAAAGGGGTCGAAATTACATTTTTTTTTAAAATACGTAAAAAAATATTTTTATCTGATTTTAGTTGAGTTTGTTCCTTTAAATTCTCCACGGCATAAGTTTTCAGTAGTGTACCAACAGATTTAGGATAGCTCTTCCTGATTCCCCGCTTTTAGGGCCAAACGTTGTCAAATTTATCAATGTACCAATTACCTTAAATTTTCATTTTTTATATGATTTCAGTGAGATTCCTCTTGATGTAAGCTTAAATTGTGAATCAACGGATTTGGATGACTCTTACTGTTTCAAAGCTGTATGCCTTTTCGAAAAAATGGTCCGCTTTTCGGTTTCGGCATTTAAATACAATGAAACAATTCCGGTTATCAACCCAACACGACAAGTGTTGTTGATCATGAACACAGTTCATAACACTTCGTATTTAGATTACAAGGGCATTGTTTACTGTGACACTGTACTAACTTCGTTATATTCAAAATGTACCCTGGGTTTAAAGTTTAAACCGTACGAGTGATAACCGAAAGGGAAGAGTGTTTGAATCTCCATTTGATGTTAGAGTTCCAATCAAGGAAAAGATAACAACACTTTTTGAAAAGGGCAATAAGGGATCAAAAAGGCTAATATTAAATTTCCCTATTTTATGACCGGCTAATTATTTTTGCTCTGTCAAGCTCTTTAGTGTGTCTGCATTCACTTTAAATCTAAATTGTTCAAAGTAATTATCAACATCCTATGGTCGAATCATGCTGCGCTCAGGGTATCTCGTTATTTTACAATAAGTTGCTACATACTTTGTCAAAATATGTTGTGTTTTGCATTTGTAATACAGCCGGAGTTAAACTACATATATCACCATACCATTACTGATGTTAATGAAAAATTTCCTTTACCAATCTCTACATTTCTCCGGTTGATCAAATTAACATCATGCAGGGAAGTGGTTGAAATAGAACAATAGTAATAGAGCTCTCGTTCAAATGAAGAAGAAATATTACTTTTTGGATTGTTTACCATAGATGCATAATTATCAAAGTTATTTCCTATGAAAAAATACTTATATTTCTTATTCCTATATTTTGGATTTATATGAATACAACGTAGATTGCCGCAAATGAATGTAAATATGCACATTCAATGCACAAATCGGCATAAAAGATAAATCTAGTATCTGTCTTTCAAAGTGGATCCCCAAAAGGCCATCCATAGATTTTGACTAAATTTGGTATACAGATTGCCAATATCCCTGTAAATCCATATGCATTTTTTTATGTCCACCCTTTACAGCGTTTTACCAAAATTAAAATTCAAACACGATCGAATTTTTATTTCCTATGCATACCTTCTGAGGTTTCTTTCAGGACTCAGCTTTGTATAAAAACGAAACTGTCAACAAATCGCATAAAAGAATACCAAATGGTAACCACCCTTATATTACATTTTAAATACTAATTAACACGTGTCCGAAATCTTGAAATTTAAAGAATTGAAAATATTTAAAGTAATACATTCTCCTTTAATTGCCTCATATATTTATTTAAGAATTGAATGCATGATTTTTGAAGTTTCATTGGGTAATGAAAGTGTTGTCTGAAGCACATTTTTAATGAAGCGCGGTAGCGCTTCATGTTGAAATACATCGGCAAACGAATACAGAAGCAAGAACGAGGAAAGGGGAAATTCTAAAATCATAAATCCAAAATCACGGCAATTCACAGCAACACGAATTGAGACAGTATGACAAAGACAAAACAAATAAACAAAAAATAACAAGAAAGTCACAAAACTAAAGCACTAGCAGTGTGAATCCTTATAAAAACTGAGGTATCATCAGGTGCTCCGGAAGGGTAAGCATGATCTGCTCCACGCGTGGCACCCGTCACACTGCCAGTTAAAAGTCCGATTTTGTCACAGTCGGTGTTAGTCAGTCTGGTAACAAACTCTGGATCTACCTAAAGATATATGTTCTCATTTGTGAAATGTGCCCCCCCCCCCGTCAACACTTTCATAATCTCTGTGAAACTTCAGAATAATGCATTCAATTCTTATAATTACATTTTAACCGAAGTATAGAAAACACAATTTATTTACAGGAAAGTACATCATGTACGATGGGATTCTATCTTTACAAATTAATCCGCCACGTGAACATGTGGTCAAATGTGTTTCATAGGAATTGTAACTTCACATTGATATGCCACGTGATCGGTGTTGACCTATCAAGTTGACGGAATTCTTATGAATATGCATGAAATGTAATTATTTCACAGTGAGTACAAATCACTCGCGAGCTAAATATATATAATGAAAAGTCAATTTTATCCCTACTTAAAAACTTGAAAAAAGTTGATCCTGAAAAAGGCCATATGCAGAAATCAATTTCATTAGTTTATACGATGCATAGTTATATATTAAATTATACTCCTAAATTTTGTTTCCGCCCATGCCCTTGGAGGGTGGCTAGATTTTTTACTTTATTAACATACAGTTTTGACCATCAGATAAAGTGGGTTTTAAAACAATGTTTTATAAATGAATCAATGACAATTTTATATTTCTCGTACTGTATGTAAAATGGTAAGACAGTTAAGTTACCACAGATAGAAGTAAAAATCATTTTAAAAAGTCCAAGCTGTTTGTTCTTTGTAGCTATAAAATAATGCTGCTCATACCATACCCATATCTTTTGTATACAGTCACTATGTATTAAAAACTTACCAGACATCTCCAACTACTTCTTCGTTTTTCGTTCATACAAAAGGGAAACAATCCAGTCAAGAAATTCTGAAAAAAACAAATGTGGATCGTATTGCAAAGCAATACAGACAGAAGTCCCCTACTGGTGGAATAATTCTTTGTTATACCAGCAATAATTAAAGAAATTCCAAGGCCCATAAATCCGTCAAAAATCATTGGACAAGAACAGAACTCGAACTGAATCTGTCACTCTTAATGGCAGACTCACATACCAAATATCAGCTTAATATCTAGAACTGTTAAGAAAAAAAAGTCCGGAAAACTTATATTTTACCAAACTTTTTCTAAGTCCAAGGCCCATAACCCGGTCAAAAATCAATGGACCTAACCCAAACTCAAACTTGATCTGTAACCCATAGGGTTGACTAACACAGCAGATATCAGTTTAATATGGAACTCATAGTTGTAGACTTACATACCAAATTAGATAAATATCGCTTATACACACCGTACAACCGCTTTGTATCATTTTGATCATCGGCCGATTTATACGATCATCGATGTTTGTTTACATGTAGGGAAGTGAAACAGTGGTGTTAAGATTTTTGACATTTAATGTCATTTTAAGCAGAATCATGTTTTGATTTGGATGTAAAAATGAAGATTATAAATCACATAATGAAATCAATAAATTACTCTTATAACATGTACATTTTGGCAGACTTTAATTCAAATTTATACTGAAAATCACGCAAAAATCTCAAATCTTGAACTTCAATTCCTTATTCCATACAACTTCGTACTTACCATGTTATTATTCAACATCAGCACTTAAGATGCATCTTTTACCTTTATTTTTATGTATAAAGTATCATTCAAATGTCAGATGTTCTTGTTTAATTTGACATTGCTTGACACAACAAGAAGAAACTAGGATACGATCTCCGACCGATACATGAAACGATCAACAGCTGATTTTATTTAAGTGACGATACAGTCAACAGCCGTAACAAAAACGATCAAATGACAGTATTTTCATTTTTATACCCATCAAAAACAAAGTTTAGGGTACATTGGTTTCATTTTGTGCAACTGCGCGTTTGTCCCACTGTGTGTCCGCCCATCAATCTGTGGCAGACATTTTTGCCTGTGGTAATCTCGACCCTCCTCCGACCATATTCAGAACACCTGTTTACAATTATGTCAGGATAGTAAGTGCATATAAGCTTGTGCACCTGATTTTTAAGATGAATTCATCAAATGTTGAAAAAATTACGTCTATATGGAGATTTCTTTACGGAGGTAATCTCTGACCCTACGTAAAATTTCTTTTTTTTTCAGATTTTTTTTCTGCAAACCTTTGGACTTTTCATTTATTAAAGTTTGACAATCAATGATTTTAATGAGTTAAGAAATTCAAGGAGCCAGGAATAGCCAATTCCTTCTTAACTGCAAGTCAGATTAAAACCATACTTCCAAGTTATCTTGTTTACAGGATCAAGTAATGCACCTTATACTTAAAAGAATTAACTTACTGATTAAAATAGTTCTTTAAAAGATATCAGTCCCTGGTCGAGAAGTTTGAAGTTTCAGTCTGACTGTGATAAGAGATTCTTTTTTCACGTACTGGGATGAACATTTCTTTTCAATGTATACGACCTTTCAATAGCAATTGCTGTTGAATTACTTCACATGACACTAATGGTTTGGCGCTCCATAAAACCTAAAACTTCTTAAGAAGTGCCTGTGCCAAGTCAGGAACACTGCAATTTACAATTTTTTTTTCTGCTGATTTTGCACAAAATTAGTTTTTTACCCTTTGAATTTCGCCTCCTGAAAATTTTGTTCGGTAATTTTGTAATCACCCATATACTCTGATTCTATATAGGCTTGCCGAGCCATTTATAGCTCATTTATTGATTTACAACTCCGTCATAATTATACCCCCCACGAACGAAGTTCAGGGGGGTATATAGGAATCACTCTGTCCGTCTGTCCGTCTGTCTGTGATAACCACAAATTTTTTCGTAACAGTTTTCTCGGTAACTACCAATCACTGCCACTTGAAATTTTGTATGCAAGTTTATAACCATGTCCCATACCGCAAGTAGCGATTTCAGTTTTGTCGGACATCTACTTACTGTTAACCGACTTAGTTAATTTGCGAGATCTTTTGTCAATTGTAGAGACTTTTCGTAACAGTTTTCTCAGTAACTACCAATCACTGCCACTTGAAATTTTGTATGCAAGTTTATAACCATGTCCCATACCGCAAGTTGCGATTTCAGTTTGTCGGAGATCTACTTCCTGTTTACCGACTTAGTTAATTTGCGAGATCTTTTGTCAATTATAGAGACTTTTCGTAACAGTTTTCTCAGAAACTACCAATCACTGGCACTTGAAATTTTGTATGCAAGTTTATAACCATGTCCCATACCGCAAGTAGCGATTTCAGTTTCGTCGGACATCTACTTCCTGTTTACCGACTTAGTTAATTTTCGAGATCTTTTGTCAATCGTTGAAACTTTTCGTAAGTTTTCTCAGTAACTGCTCATCACTGCAACTTGAAATTTTGTATGCAAGTTTAGAAGGATGTCCTATACCGCTAGTAGAGATTTCAAGATTGCTGAACATCTACTTCCTTTTTAACAACTTTGTTAATTTTCGAGATCTTTTGAGCAAATTTCAGATTTTTCAGTACACAATGGATTTGTGCAATTATAATTTTTTTGTTACAAATTATATCAGGTATCTTCTACTCCAATGGGGAGTGGGGGGTATCATTTTGTGGCCCTCCAGGCCACAGTACCTCTAGTTTTAATTCATATTTCTTCTGAACTGTAAGGATATTTTGTTAGTAAAATTTATAATAATTTTATTATCTAATATAACACAAGGAATTGGGCACAAGTTTTTCAAAGTTATGTAGTCCGTTCCCATACATATTATTTATTACAAAACATATTCTATATTAAAATAGAAAGGAACATACAAAATTAAAGTCAATAATTGGTTAATGTTTATACAAGAAATACTAGTACATGTAAATATGAAAAGGAAAAAAGGGAAAAAAGACTTAAAAATCAAAAATCAATTCACATTCTGTTCACATGACCATCTAATTGCACCTTAAGCTTGGATTTTTTTTCTCATTTTAGCTTAAATACTTTCAACAACTAAGATGCAAATGCTTAAGTCGGACCTTGCCGAAAACTATATTTTTCATTCCTTCCAGGTCATTTATTTTTTTTTAATTGTTTGATGTATGCGCTTTTCTGTAATCGGTTTAATTACTCATTGAACTCTCATTCGTTTTGTACCGGCATTGAAATAACATTATATGTTATTCAGATTTCAGGCGGGGTATATAGCGTGACATACCCTGGATGTTTAGTTATATTTCCTGAGGCGAAGCTGAAGGAAATATAATAATCATCCAGGGTATGTCTCGCTATATTATATACCCCGTCTGTAACCTGAATTGCCTTTATATTCCGATGAACAGCCCCGGTGAAATGAAAAATGTTACTCTTATCAATTTCACCATGTTGTTTTCATGTTATGACGTTGTCAATTTCCATGACAACTTATATTACCTGGCAGTTTTCCGAATATGTTGACATTCAAGAAACGTCATTCAATCGAAAGCAGGCTTACATCTGTAAATCGGAATATAATATCTGATTGTATCCGGTTCTACAGATGGACGTTTTGACAACTTACGTATCGTCAATGCAGATAAAGGCAAAACAATGGGAAATCTAAACAAGAGTCTCAGAGAGCCTGTATCGCTACCTTGGCTCCAAGAGGATCCAATATTCAATTGTTTTCACCTGTCAATGCTCAAACAGTACCTCGTGTACTGAATATTTGGTATTTTAATAAACATGAAATATAAATGTAGAAGTTTCTCATCTACAAGATAATATCTCTTAACATTTTTCAAGCATTGGATCAATAGCAGGAACCTTGGAATAGGTGCAAACCTGAAAGTAGCCCTTTATCCAGGGGCAATCCAAAGACTTGTGATCAAGTTTGAGCCCAAATGACCAAGAAAAGTCAAAGAAGAAGATCTTTGAAGGTGTTTCCATAAGCCCCAACGTTAAACTATGTTCCCTGCTGGTGGCCATTTTTGAATAAGTGCCCTCGAAAAACATCTTTTTATTGCCCCGATTGGCGGAAGGTACATAGTGTTAATAATGTCCTAATTTCTCTCCGTCTTCAAAAAGGTGATATCCTCTTCTCCTCCTAAAGCACTCAACGGAATTTCTTTTAAATTATGCAGGAGCTTCATCGCATATTGTAGATGTGAACTATGCGTTTTGTTTACCAATAAATACTTTTTTTCAGATTTATGACATGTTTTGGACTTTGTCATTGTATCTCAATGCAAACCATATGGTGACCACTTGGTTTCCTTTACTCCCGCTTAACCATATGTCACTTTTCTGCACGGCCATCATAGGACTACAGTGGCAAAGTTAGGGTCCAATTCCCTAAGAATGGGATCAAATTCCAATTCTAAGGGGAAAAACGTTTTAAACTTTGTTATATCATTGTCAAATCTTTCCCTTTAACAGCTAGAGAATGTTGTTTCCTCAACTCGATTTGACTTCATTACCGGATTTGACATGTTCAGCAAAGTGAGTGTCCTATAAGAAGCAGGAGATGCTTATTCTACTGTCGGATCAGATCTCACACATGGTTTTTAAATTGGGTCTGTGCTGCTCATTTGTATGTATGTCTCAATATTTTGTTTATGTGCAATACTTGTGTGATGTCTTTGTATCTTTGTGTTTCCACAATTTTCAATGCCTTTGGATTATTCTTTTTTTAGGCTGATAGTTCGTTTCTTACTTACTTTGCTATGTGCCACGACTTTGATTTTTGTTATGATCACACCATTTAATCCTTCAGTATTTTACTGTCATGTCTTAGCATCAAGAAAACAAACATTCTCTTTGGCTTGCCCGTTTCAAATTACATGGAAATATGTTGATCATAATTTTTCTTTGCATGGTATGATTCAAACTTGGTTCATAACATTTAAAAAATAAACAAATTAAAAAGAATCATTTAACAGCCGTTGAACAACACAAATGTGTGGAATATGAATCTTTGTGCCCCGTGTATTTTTTTTAACCTACCGTGAATTCACGTCACAAGATGAAAATCGAAAGTCGTTTACTGAAAAGATGATGAATGCTCATTCAAATTTAAATTGTATATACTGAGTCCGAAACCGTAAGTTGTATTCTAACAGCTCATCCAATCCCACAAAATGTCAGCTGTACATCTCTACAAATTTTACAACATGAAACTATATATATATACCGCTTTGTTAAATATCATGCAGTTTACCATCCCTGTCTGTACTCTTAAGCACGTTTATTCTCATAAAAACTATTACTTTTACGCCCCGGAAATAATTCGTTCATAGTTGAGCTGTTGTCTACTTTGGATTAGTCCCAGACTTGTTTAAGTCTAGTTATGTAACATCCGTATGAATTTAATCAGATTCAATTGAATGCAAGATATAGATCCTCCCAGTGCATTTTTTTTACTATCACAAATCATCAGTATTATATTTGTTTTGTAAATTAACCTTTTTATATTTAAATAACCTTTTGAAATGCAGTTTTGTCCTCTTAGATATATCACAACACAGCCGTTGATCGTAGCTGATCTCTGCTGGGGATCGTATGATTCAATGAAATGAATCTGTCGAATATCGTATCCTATTTTTCACATGTAGCGTTGAGTAAAGTCAAATTACACAAAAACAACTAACATTTGAAAACTGCTGCATATATAAAAAGAAAGGTAATAGATGCATCTTTTATGCTGATATTAAATAATTCTGTGGAATAAGTAATTGAAGTTCATGATGTGATTTTTTGCAAGATTTTCAGTAAAAATTTGATTTAAAGTCCACCGAAATGTACATGATATCAGAAAGTAATTTATTGTTTTCATTATGTGATTTATAATCTTCATTTTTACATCCAAATCAATGCATTGTTCTGCTTAAAATGACATTAGATATCAAAAATCTTAACACCACTGTTTCACTCCTCTGCATGTAAACAAACATCGATGATCGTATCAATCAGCCGATGATCAAAATGATACAAAACGGTTGTATGGTGTGTTATAGTATGGGGAAAAAGTTTGAAAAACTGTGTGTGACGGACTGACAGACTGACGCTGACGGAGTGCAAACCTACGACTTGGGACTAAAAAAAACGTTTAAATGGATTTTCGTGATTGATTAATATAACCTATACAAAATTGCAATTTGCGATGAAAAATTGTCATGTTTTAGAAAAAAATACACAAATGAAAGTTGATTGCATATTTCTGTGAACCACGCTCTTCAATCGATGGTTACAAATATTTCCCCCCAGTGCCTGTGAATGATGGTTCATGATATCTGCCCTATCAATACTGGATAAATGAAAAGTACATCAACGCATTCCATTAATATCTCTTCGGAAGGGAATTTTATTGGAGAAAAGCGACTTTTGTTGAGGAATTTACGTTAAAATGTCCAGTGTGAATATGATTAATAGATTTTTGTGCATTTTTGACGTTGCATTTTCATTACATACACATATATTTACCGTCTAAGAAGCATGACAAAGATGAATGGTTTACCAAAAACCCTGGATGTGCTTATACAAGTCTTTAAGGGACAAATAGAGTGCCTGTATTGAGATATGATTAACAGATTAATTCATCCTATGTTGAACTTGTTGACTAATGTTAGATTTACAGGTAAAGTTAAAAAATCACAAACATCCCTGTCTAGACTAAATAATAATGTATCTTATGTGAATTTTAAATACTTACTTATATAGCTTACTGTTTATCGAATTCTAACAAAACTTTCAGATTTTATTATCGACCAGTGAATCAAGTTTCACTGTTACTGCTGGATGAAATTTCTTTTAACTGTCTATGACCTTTTATTAGCAATTGCTGCTTATTTTGGATTTCTGAACAACAAATAAAAAGTTTCGGACTCTCTGAGCCTCTAAAATCATAAAAAAAACACAAAATTCAAGCAATGTAAACATTTTGATTATTCAGAAAGTGTGCTTATAATTCGAGGAACAGTTATGAATAACAAAGTACCGAATTTACTGTCAATTTATTTTCTGCATATGCGCATTTCGACAATCTATGTCTCATCAGTGCAGATAAAACCGAAACATTTGGAAGTCCAATCACCAAAAACGTGCAAAAACTGATAGAGAACAAATAACCAAAAGGATCTAAATATAAAAGCCAAAGTTAAGCTAAGGACAGAATTATGCATGAGGGAGATACTCCTTAGTTTTAAACAAAATTTTGTAAAATTTAGATATTGAAAGGTTCAATAAAATCGGTTTTCGGGTCAGTACCGAAGTACTGACTGCTTGGTTGGTGAATACCCTCGGGGACTAACAGTCCACCAGAATGAGTAACCTATCAACTATAAACTTTTTTTGGCTTCTTACATTCAGTAAAATAAGAATTTTAGGTATAAAATGTAAAAGATTATCACGGTTAACATGATGTCTTGAAAATGTTACCTTCGACTATACTAAGAGCAACACAGAAGAAAACAATTTTACAGAGGCAATCGAATATAGCCATTATCGTTAAATGGTATAATATGTCGTGACCCAAGTGATGCTTCAATTCCTCATTTAAACTATGAGACTAACATAATTAATGTCGCAGGTTGATTTAATTGCATTTGAAGCTATGTAATATATATAGTGAACTTCCCGTTTTTGAGCAGTAATATTCCCACATCTCCGGCAAATGGCGTGTACATTTCACAACTCATTCGCTATTGCTATGCCTGTAGTTTGTACATGGGGGGTAATAACAAAATTACCGAACAGAGTTGTCAAGAGCCGAAGTCTATGAGAAAAAAGACAAATCATGTAGACAGCACGAGAAAATTGTCGACCGCAATGGTCCTGACTTGGTACAGGCATTTCAAAAGAAATGGTGGGCTAAACCGGTTTTATGGCATGCCAAACCTCCCCCTCAATTGAGGTAGTGTCCGGTAGCAACTCAACAGCAATTACTATTGAAAGTTCGTAGACAGTTAAAAGAAATGATCATCCAAGTGCTCAGTAAAAAAAAATATTGAATTAGAGATCGGACCGAACCTTCTAATTTTTCCTTAAGGGACTGATATCTATTAAAGAACTTTTTTTAATGATCGTATGAGACGGAATCTTTTGAAGCCTTGATTGATAAGGCGGTCAAGGAGATAACTATGTCTAGTGAGAAAGTCTGTATAATTTGTGCTAGCTCTCGCAATAGCTATCTCGTTATTTCGAATTAAGAATATTTTTCTCGGAAAAACAAAACTTATTGTGTTATAGCGCAATAATTATCTCGTTTGTACGCAATAATTATCGCCTTATTACGCAAACATTATCTCGTTATTTCGAATTAAAAATATTTTTCTCGGTAAAGAAAAACGTACTGCGTTATAACGCAATAATTATCGCGTTATTACGCAATAACTATCTCGTTATTTCGAATTAAAAATATTTTTCTCGAAAAAAAAACTTATTGCGTTATAACGCGATAACTCGTTTGTCTTCCAAACGTTTAGATTTTATCTGCAAACGTCTTCCAAACGTTTAGATTTTATCTGCACTGAAGAGACATAAGTTGTCGAAATGCGCATATGCAGAATTTAAATTTACAGTAACCACTGGGTCGATGCCACTGCTGGTGGACTGTTAGTCCCCGAGGGTATTCACCAGCCCAGTAGTCAGTACTTCGGTGCTGACCCGAAAGCCGATTGTATTTCGAACCTTGCAATATCTAAAATTTTGTAAATTTTGTTTAAAACTAAGGAGTATTTCCCTCATGCAAAGCTCTGTCCTTAGCTGATTTTGGCTTTACTTTTAGATCACATTGGGCATTTGTTCTCTATCAGTTTTTTTTACATAATTGATTTTATGGTCTTCCAAACGTTTAGATTTTATCTGCACTGAAGAGACATAAGTTGTCGAAATGCGCATATGCAGAATTTAAATTTACAGTAACCTCGGTATTTAGTTATTTGTTACCACTGGGTCGATGCCACTGCTGGTGGACTGTTAGTCCCCGAGGGTATTCACCAGCCCAGTAGTCAGTACTTCGGTGCTGACCCGAAAGCCGATTGTATTTCGAACCTTGCAATATCTAAACTTTTGTAAATTTTGTTGAAAACTAAGGAGTATCTCCCTCATGCAAAGCTCTGTCCTTAGCTGATTTTGGCTTTACTTTTAGATCACATTGGGCATTTGGTCTCTATCAGTTTATTTTAACATAATTGATTTTATGGTCTTCCAAACGTTTAGATTTTATCTGCACTGAAGAGACATAAGTTGTCGAAATGCGCATATGCAGAATTTAAATTTACAGTAAC
>MJUU01033680.1:70643-178683 GCA_002080025.1 Modiolus philippinarum | reverse complement strand
GCGCATATGCAGAATTTAAATTTACAGTAACTTCGGTATTTAGTTATTTGTTACCACTGGGTCGATGCCACTGCTGGTGGACTGTTAGTCCCCGAGGGTATTCACCAGCCCAGTAGTCAGTACTTCGGTGCTGACCCGAAAGCCGATTGTATTTCGAACCTTGCAATATCTAAAATTTTGTAAATTTTGTTGAAAACTAAGGAGTATCTCCCTCATGCAAAGCTCTGTCCTTAGCTGATTTTGGCTTTACTTTTAGATCACATTGGGCATTTGTACTCTATCAGTTTTTTTAACATAATTGATTTTATGGTCTTCCAAACGTTTAGATTTTATCTGCACTGAAGAGACATAAGTTGTCGAAATGCGCATATGCAGAATTTAAATTTACAGTAACCTCGGTATTTAGTTATTTGTTACCACTGGGTCGATGCCACTGCTGGTGGACTGTTAGTCCCCGAGGGTATTCACCAGCCCAGTAGTCAGTACTTCGGTGTTGACCCGAAAGCCGATTGTATTTCGAACCTTGCAATATCTAAAATTTGGTAAATTTTGTTGAAAACTAAGGAGTATCTCCCTCATGCAAAGCTCTGTCCTTAGCTGATTTTGGCTTTACTTTTAGATCACATTGGACATTTGTTCTCTATCAGTTTTTTTAACATAATTGATTTTATGGTCTTCCAAACGTTTAGATTTTATCTGCACTGAAGAGACATAAGTTGTCGAAATGCGCATATGCAGAATTTAAATTTACAGTAACCTCGGTATTTAGTTATTTGTATAAAAATAGAGTACCAAACAGCCACGCACATTCCCTTTTCGGTCCCTACACCAGTGTTTTTCGGCAGCTTTTCGTAAATAAATGAAATGGATAATATTATTTTGACTAGCTTTTATTTTTGTGGTCTCAAGTCTGCCTCATCAGTGGTCCCGTGAAACGAACAATAGCTTGAATAATCTTATGGCTATCGAAAGCAAGGGGAGTTTCATTAACAGGCTTACGATCTTTAATTATCAAAAAAAAAAAAGAAAAAAATTGACAACTATCTTCAAATGCTCCAAACACATTAACATAAAATGGTTCCCCCACCTCATTAAACACAAACAGTGTTTTTATTTCCCTTGAACAGTTTACACAAAGTAAAAGTTTGGCCATCCAGGCATGAATTTTGTTTCTATGTTTCATTTTCAGACCTATATGTTTAAATGTTGTCAAAAATCGTGTAAGGTGGTCTCTGGCACATGTACTTCTTGAAAATGAAATTAATATTTGCCAGACTTGTATGTTTTCTTGATTACTTGCAGTAGAATATTGCTTTAAAAAGCCCTTTGTGTCAATTTCAGGTATTTTACAGTGTTTTAGAGGATGGTACTACTCAAAGAACATCGAGAACCAAAACAAAAACTTAATTACAAATATTGTCAAAATTTGTCGAAATTGCATTCAGTTGGCAAGTTCAGTGGCTGAATCTTTTTACTAAATGTTTGAAAATGCATTTGAATTGCTTTTATTCTGACAGTGTATGACATTTGACCTGTTAGAAGAGTTTTCGAGAAGATTTATTGCATTCACAAAATTAGTACGCTGAATAAAATAAATTCACGGGTAAATCGCCATTCCTCTTTTAACAGAACAGAAAAAAATCAAAATGTCAAAAAACAGTTAACAACTGATTTATTTAACCAAAAACATAAAATAACTGACTGAAAATGCCCAAAACACATTAATAGAATAGGTCTTGTTTCCCCTTACCTGGTTATTAGTAAACAGTTTCACATATCTAGTATGTCTTATTAATGCGTGCCGGTACAGCATAATTCATCAAATACAATGTGATGGCACAAATTGTGCACCTCTTTTAGCTGATCTATTTCTCCATTTATATGAAGCTGAATTCATCGAAGGGCTTCTTCAAAATAAAAATAAAAAACTGACCCAGTCCTTTAATTTCAGCTTCCGTTATACAGATGATATTTTATCTCTAAGGTGATATCTCCAAAAGAGCTCGAAGTTAAGGATACTACAGTTAAAACGAGATAATTATTGCGTAATAACGATATAACAATTGCGTTCAAACGAGAAAATTATCACGTTATAACGCAGTAAGTTTTTACTAGGAAAATAAAAAAAAATCTATTGACATAACATAGTGCAGATTGAAAAATTCATTGATCCAAACCTCTATGTTTTCTTAATTGGCCGGATAATAAAGGGACACAAGACTCGCCTTTTTACAAATATCAAAGACAGTTTCCGGTTTCAGAACCCCTGTAAGAATGGAAAGGGATTAACCTACATATGCATGCACGGGTTATTTGGGGGGGGATGGGTGTAATCAAAACCGTGCATGGACTCCAAAACCATTTACACATTTCTCGAATACTACATCCAAACCATTACAAACGGTCTTCAATATCGTCATATGAAATCTGTCGGTCGTCTTCCGGTATGAAGACATTTCAAAAGATATTTTAGAAGAGCATGTTTGCCTTTATGGCGGCACTACCCCCTTTTTATGACAATAAGGGTTCAAAATTGGAAAACTGGAGTTTAAATCAAAACTTATCTGAGAACTTATCTGAGAAATTATTGCGGATCTTATTTTGCTGATTTCACTGTCACTACATTGAGGGGCGGAAAGGGGGGTTCTCATCACGAGTCACAAAAAATAATATTTAGTGATCACGTTTCACGGAAAGTAATATTAATTAAATTTCCTCACTTTTCTATATTTTCTTAAAAAATATCAAAATCACGACAATTACGACACATAAGTTTTAAAATCGTGAAAATCGAAGAATAATTTCGACCAATCATAAGTTTCATACCTGTCGCACTCCTACTTCCTATTTAAGGACTCTACGTTACATTTCCCCTGTATATCGTATGGAATTTTTTCGTCAGAAAATTATCAGCAAATATAAGCAGCAGCCACTTCATAATTTGTATGTAGCATGACCATAATTGTACATGTCACACACCTACTTCCTGTTTAAGGATTCCGCGTTATATTTCCGAAACCTTTAGTTTGCTTCCGATTGAAAATAGAAAAGGCAGAGGTCAGAGTACAAATGTATATTGATAAAATGTTAGCGTGTCAAAATTTTACTTGATACACTATAAAATTCAATGCATTTTCCACGGGTACTTACTAATTATATAAATTATTCCTACATTTCAAATGTCTTTAATGACTTTTTTATGATGACCTTTTTTGTGAAGTAAGTGAGAACCGAACTATGGGCGGCCAAACGGGCAAAAAAATACAAAGAAAACACCAAAAAGACAGAAATGTATAAAATATAAAAGTATCTCATTTAAAAAGATGAAAATGTAAAAATAAAAGAAAAGTTTGTAACGAAAGAATCAAAATAGTAACATTCTACAAAGGACAAAACTGTAAAATAAAAGACAGTTTTTCAGAAAAGACAGATGTAGATTTTCCTTTCAGTTCACAGCTATGATTTCAATTGGTCGCTATTTTTTAACATGTTTTCTCCACTACATTTAATAACGTCTCAATAGCACGAACATATAAACAGAAAAGGAATTAAACAAAGAGAAGTTACTCAAAAGAAATTAATTTACTATTAAAAATTGAGAGACAGGTAAGTATCTATCAAAAACAATTACGGTCCATAAGTGAAGAAAGGGTGGACGGATGGGGCTTGGGGCAACTGAGGATCCAGCCATTAAATTGAAAAAAATATATTCAAATGCAATTCAAGAAAAAGTGGGGATGCAATCATCGGAACCGTCTGTCTACTGAGCAAACCGCCCAAGTGGCAAACAATTTTCGGGAGGCCGGGATTACCATTTTTTAAACAACTGAAGTTTTTGAAAAAAGTAATCAGTGATCTTTAATGATTTTATGGATCATAAATAAATATAAATAATCAGGTTTACATCCGCAGCGGTCAATCTAACCCTTCAACATTGCTTGATCTGTTATCTATACATTCAAAGCGCCATCTGTCTTTTCTGACAAACTGTCTTTCCTGACAATTAAACATTTGTATTTCAATATACTTTCGTCTTTTGTAGGACGTATTTTTCTTGTTCACTTTTTTTTAATTTTTTTTTAATTTTTTTATTTATTTATTTATTTTTTTTTTTTTTTTGATGATACTATTTTGTTCTTTTTTTTACAAACTTGTCTTTTATTTTTATAATTTTAATTCTTTAAATGTAACAGTTTTATCTCATTTGCAGTTTTGTCTTTTTAGTTTTTTGACAATTACGCCCACACCGAACAGTCAGTCAAAAGAACGAACAATCCATGGACAAGGGCAACATCGGAAACACCATGAAACAATGACACACTATTTGAGTATGGAACAAAAAAGAAAAATGAAGACAAACATACAGATGAACAACACGGACCCAATAAAAACCATGTGTGAAATCGGGTGTACCGGTAGAGTAAGCATCTCCAATTTCTTATAAGACACCCACCGTGTTGAACATGTCAACTCCGGTAGTAAAGTCAAATTCGATAGAGGAAAAACAAACTTTAGCTGTAAAGAGAAAGATCTATTGTCATCTGGGAAACTTTGTGAAGGTTCATTTTTATTTGAGATACTAGTAATTGATAAGATATTTATATGTGTTATTTTAACCCTTAGCTAAAATGAGAGTTTAGATAGAAATCTTTTGAAAACAATGTTTGGTTTTGCATAGAAATTCCCGATAGAACATGTTTTAGAAAAGTACCTACTGATACATGTAACATGATTTCATATTTAGGTGTAAAGATTATTTTACTTTCTTAGTAGCTAGAAATGATGATTGTGAACATCATAAAATAAATTTCCAAATGAATACCAAAGGAAGAGCCAAAATCGTACACCCAAAATGCATATGGTGTTATTGTTCCTCGTGGATTATGCGTTTGTTTCTCATTTAAATATCTGCTTATTACATTTATCTAAATATTATTATACTTTACTACAGAAACTATGTTAAAAATAAAATAGATATTCGAGTTATAAATTTTTTTTTTTCACCACGTAAAAGCGCGTAGGCAAAATAACTAATTAGAATAAAGCGCGCTTATGCACGTCTAGCAAATAAGTATTTATTTCCCTTTTCGTCAATGTAAACGTAAATAAATATGACTGGCAATCGTTTCAGCTGCAGCACTGGCAGGGACATTGCGGCAATTCCATAAACACCATATATGGTTATCATTCGCAAAACAGTATAATTTCTTCAGATAAAAGCCCCGGGGTTCGATAGTAGATATTTTTAAATGTCATAACGGTTTTTTTTTCTGTGGATGCCCGTAAAAAGGATCGAAGCACAGGAACTGCTCCCAGTCTAGGAAAATAGCCAGGTTTGTGAACTATCAAATTTCTCCTTGATTCTCTTTTGATAGTTAACTGTGTTTTTTTTCAGGCTGGGAGCAAGTCCCTGTGATGAAAACAAATACTTACTCGTGATCCAAAATCATTCGTTCTGTTTTTTTAAACATTTTTCAAATGAATTAGATTTAATTAAAAAAATTTATCCAATACAAAATATATCAAATATATAATTGATATAATCAAACACCCTTTTTCAGTTTTTAGATCAGTATCATAATACAGTTATGGCATCTAATCGACTTAATATCCATAATAATCTAATCTCGAAAAAGTTATTTTTCATTGGTCCAACGGACCTCGGAAAACAACCTTTTCTTGATTCAATAAAATATCATAATTGTATAATATTATCAAGTTAATTCTAGAATTTGTCATTTGACCTTCCATAGTTGACTATTAACATGGAATATACAACCTCTTGCTTTTGAGACGGACTTGTGTGGAGTTGGTAAAACAATTCCCCTTGTTAGAAATGCATGCTCTATATTTTTCTTAGATATGGTGTACATGTACATAAGATTATATCTCACGTGTACACTTTGTTCAATAACTATTATTTAAATTTATGTAAATTCTAAAACTTAAGGTTTAACTGTTTTGTCCTTTGCTATATTTGAGATTACTGATTATTCGGATTTCGTTTGGTTTTATACATTTTAAACAAATATTGCAATTATGGATTTCCTAAGTTTGGGTTCTAGTGCTGCTGATGAGGAATAAAATTCCGAAATGGTCATACAGCTCATTAAAATTATTGCAGTTGGAGTTAACATATGTTTTATGGTCTCATGTTCATTTACTACATATCCTTTCATAAGATATTGCATGGCCAGTATCAAGCAGTATTCCGGGCATCGATATAATATCAAATGCAGAAAATGTACCTTTTCTTATATGTTTTGATAAAATAACAGCAAATTTCATTTTTGTGGGCATGGATATAATATCGAATCAAGAAAGTGTCCCTTTTCTTGTATGTTTTTGATAAATTATAGCAAGTTTCAGTATTGCTGGCATCGATGCCATATAGAATGGAGTAGATGTGCCTTTTCTTTGTGTTTTTTTAATTAAATACAGCAAGTTTAAGTACTGCGGACATCGATAAAATGTCGAATGAAGACGTTTTGGTCAAATTACAGCCAGTTACAGTGGCGTGAGTATCGATATGATATTAAGGTGAGAGGTACGTAAATAAGCGCCTTTACTGATGAACGTTATAAATTTGCTTTAGAATGATCGTAAAATAATTTAAATTTTCACTTTAAATTATCTTTGTTTCAATCTATATCCTACCATTTTTCTGAAAAATTGATATTATGTTGCCAAAGAAATTTCTGTTTTATTGATATAATTTTTATAGGGTCACCGAGTTCGTTTTCGTGGTAGAGATCGCTGAATAGATGTTCATCTTTCAAATCACGCCTAAAATCATAACTTTTATGGACGACGTCGCTATTTTGACGGCAGGTTTTATCGAAAAAATCCATTTTCGGCGTGCCTATTCTATGTTCAACTATTTATACCGGCGAAATGAATTCGGTGACCCTTTATAAAATTTACACCATTAAAATGGGAATTTCATTGTTTAAAACATATCCTTTTTGCAGAAAAATTGTAGGATGCGCTTTCATTAACGCACAATTTAAAGACGATTAGTACATTATTTTTCTGTACATCATTTTACATGGATTCTGTATGAAAATAACATAACTTAATTATTTTTTAATCCGTCATATTTCAGACATAAAAATAGCTAAACCAATTTAATTTCACATTGAAATTCAGCTACATTTGATGCACTTGCATGTAAAACATCGAAATCCGGAAACTTTGATATTTACGTACCTCTTACCTTAAGTGGAGAAAATTGCCGTTTTCTCAATCACAGCAAGTTTCAGTATTGCTGGCATCGATATTATATGAAATGGAGAAAATGTGCCTTTCCTTATATATTTTGGATAAATTGCAATTAGTTCGGTCATTACGAGCATCAATATAATAAAGAAGAAAGAAAATGTGTTTCTCTTATATGTTTGGTTAAATTACAGAAAATTACAGTGCTACAGGCATCGATGAAATAGCAAATGGAGAAAATATGCCTTTTATTATATATTTTCGTTTAATTACAGAAAATTTCAGTATTGGAAAGGGGAACAGGATAAAGAGAGAGCCTGAGAGGGGCGAGAGAAAGAGGAGAGGGAATTGATAAAGGAGAGAGGGATGGGGTAAAGGAGAGAGGGGTTAGAGAAAGGAGAAATAAAGTGGACGTGAGAAAGGGGAAAAGGGACAGGAGAAGGGTGAAATCAGGGAGACCGGGAGGGAAAGGAGAGAGAGAAGGGTTGGGAGAAAGAAAAGGGGGCTAGAGAAAGACGTAAGGGGTAAAAGGAGAAAGACACTCCTTATCCGCCATTCATTGCAAATATGTATATAATTTCGAATTGAGGATTTTTTTTGTTTCAATTAAAACAAGTTTCAGCTTTGCGGGCATCAATATAACGGTCGACATAAACATCTTGAGGACCGCTATGGAATATCTGTTTCGCAGATGACAACAGATCTTTCCCTTTAAAAGCTTAATTGTTGTTTCCTTTATCGGATTCGACTTTTCTTCCTGATTTAACATATTCAACACGGCGGGTGTCTTATAAGAAGCAAGAGATGCTTACTCTACCGGTGCACCTGATCTCCCCCATGATTTTTTGCTGGGTCCTTGTTGTTCATCTATGTGTGTGTGTATGTGTGTGTGTGTGTTCAATTTGTTGTGCCCTACTTTTCTTTTTTTTTTGTTAATTAGAAGCATAATTCATTACTGTAGAACTTTTAATTTAATTTCTTTCAAATTAAAATCTTTGTTTTAGTATTTTTGTTGTTAACCAAATGACAGAAATTTTCAGTATTGGAATTTTCAAATGCTGAAAAATTACCGTTTATATATTGCTACTGCAAAATTCAAGAAAATTTCAGATTTAACGACACCGATGTCATATATAGATGAATATAGATTGTGTTCTCTTTGTCAAAATTACCAGATGGTTTATCTATAAGCAAATCACATTATAATATCCAACTTAATTGTCTCACTTATTATAGGCAAAAGATGAAATCATATGATTAGATATATATTGTTTTTTTTAATCCGCCTGGTGAATGTTGTGTCAATTTCTGATTAAAATATCAAACCCTCTACGGAGCTGTCACAACTTTTCTCTGGGGTTTCATGTAGAACGAATAAAATTAAGTTTGAAGTACACTGGGAATTCCTAAGATTCTTAAACTTCATTGAATGCTCATCTTTTATCATTTCGAGTAGAATCTGAACCGAACTTAGAAGCACTGAATCTAACCTGACACCGGCCTTTTCATTGGCAGGGTGACGGGGTACCACACAAAGAACCGACCATACTGTTCCGGAGTAATAGACAATTCGTCTAGTGTTAATTGGGAAGGCGGGTCGGGTTCGCTCTGCATGTGTAACGTGTATTCCATAGCTCGCACGTTTAAATAATCTCCAGCTGGAAAGTATCTACTTAAACCGGGTGAAATAACCTCCAGACGGAATGAATCTCATCGATATATCAATGACATTTGTTCCATTTGGATCACATTTCATAAGATACTATTTTGGCTTACACATGTGTTTTAGTTTGGTGCTTTCTTGTTCACATCTATTATATCTTCGTCGTGTCGTCTCTATTTGTGTTGCATTTTCATTTGCATGTTTTTTAATCTTTTATTGTTTTTTTTTTTTCTCTTACTTTTTTATTTTACATTTTTGTTGAGATAGTGGTTTGCTAATTTAGGGTTATTCTTAAGGGTAACAGTTATCTGTTCACAATTTAACCATGGGAAATCTTACAACCAGGGCCTGATTATCTGTTCACAATTTAACTATGAGAAATCCTAAAACCGGAGCCTGATTATCTGCTCAAGAAACAACACAAACGGTATTTATTTCTTGGTTTTCTTTTTTGCTCTTGTATGTTTCCATTTTCTTTTACCAAAACGTCATCATGTAATTTTTAAACAGCCATTGTATGTTTTATTCTAGTGTAGAATACCAAGTGAACTCAAAATGTACGATGGGATATCTGAAATAAAATTTATATACACGTGGATTCAAATCAACCGACTTAATAAGTATAAATAATTCTTGATAAGCAATAAGATCAGCTAGTTGACGATTTCAGTACTAAAATAATTCATTATACAATCTACTCAGACAGCTTTATATTTCTATATAGATTCAGTACTTATATTATATTGATAAGTAATAATTTTCAGTAACTTTAGACATAAAGGGTTTGGAATTAACAATGAAGGGATATGGAGCAAATACATTGTAAAACCATGCAATGGAACAACGCTTTTCTTGGAAATCTTTGTTATCATGAAATTATCAGTCATGTGTTTTATTAAATATCTAAAACAATAATAACAAGTTATAACTGTGTTCGCAAGCGAAACACAAAAGTCTCCCAAACGAACTCCCATATGGGATTTCTGGGCATTATAAAACCCCTTTTAAAAAAAATTGAGTAGGGGTTCCCGTTATAATTTACTGCATACATATAGTTGAAATCAAAACATATCGCACAGCAGAAAACACGTTTTTCTCAAAATAATAGCTTTTTGCCTCGGTTTCCATGGCAACCAAATGCTCCATTATCCATAACAATGAATTTCATACTTTGTTTCAAAAAAGATTTGGGCAGGGGTTCCCCTTATAACCTAAATAATACATATAGCTGTACAATTGTCAATAAAAAAGGCTTTTTCTCAAAATTTCATTTTTTTTGTATGGTTTCCATGGCAACAGTACTAATTTTGAAAATTATAGCATTTTGGCTTGGTTTCCATGGTAACCAAATGCTCCATTACCCATAAAAATTTGATTAAAAAAAATTGGGCAGGGGTTCCCCTTATAACCCTAAATAATACATATAGCTGTAATGAAAATACAATTATCAATAATAAATGCGTTTTCTCAAAATTTCAATTTTTTTGTATTGTTTCCATGGCAATGGTACTAATTTTAAAATTTCTAATTCTATGGGACCCTTTCTTACATGACAAACATCTTTCCTATGAATTTTCTTGGAGTTTTCAAGATAAATTGAAAAAATGGTGAAAAAAATTCAAAATTTCATTTTCTCATAGGGTGAATATGAAGGACCCCACCCTATTTGAGCCCCAAAAAGTACCCTTAATAAACCCCTTTCTGAACTTTTTTTGGATGTTGCACAACTAGATATATGGGGATAACATCCTACAAAGTTTGAAAGCTTTAGGTAAATGGTCTCTGAGATCTGTTTCGGACAAGTTCACGCGGAAGAGAATAAAGAAAGAAGAAGAATAATAAGAAACGTAACAAAAGCAATAAGTCTCCCAAACTTCGTTTGGGAGACTTAATAATGCTTACCCATCCTGAAAAAATCAGGCACGTCATATCAAAACCAAAAAGCAGTCCAGCATCATTATACCTTAGACAGTAAGGATAATAAGAGTAGTAATAGCCGCCGTAGTAGTAATGATTGAAGAAGTTATTATCACACTCAGTGGGTTTATTCATATTGATACCGTCAATCACAACTCCAGTTAAACTGACGATAGCACTCAGTACTCCAATCCCAATCTGTATTCCACCAAAAATTCTTAGACTTCTCACTCGAAAGGTCTTAGCAGCAGCATTTACATCTTCTTGAATATGATTTGCCGTTTGTATCCCCAGATTTTGGTTCATTATCAACCTGTTGAAAAAGCTATTACAAAAGTCCAATTTGTATATTCTATCAGCCACAATACAAAGTAAAATAAAAGAAAATGCGTCCAGTTATTCTATTCAGCTAATAAGACTATAGAAAAAACTGTGACAAATTATTCTATATTGCACAATGAGTAAAATTTACGAAGTCCGTAAACCGTATGACGTTTTCTTGAAAATGGGAGATCATACCAAAGCTTCAGACCAAATATTAAGTCATTACTGCATGCACAAGCTGAGTAATTATTGACGAATATTTTTAATATATTCAAAGTTATTGGCAAACAGGAAGTAGATGAGTGACGTTCTTGAAAAGGGACACGATACAACTCAGTATTCCACAGCTTCATACAAAATATCAAATCATTTATACTGCATACAAAAGCTGAAAAAAAATTTCGGACGTACATACGGACAGACGGACGGACGGACTGACGGACAAGGGTAAAACTTAATGTCCAAGTGGCCTTACAATAGAGGCAAAAAAAACAATGATCAGTGTACTATTGATAATTAATAGAATAAAGAAATAATATGAGAGAAGAAAGCTGCTCAACTTATCGACCCCAAGATCTTTTACATAGGCAAAAAAAGACACTTAAAAGAGACCCATTCGCTTATTAATATAGGTGTGTTATTCCCTGTGAAACCATGTATTCTGAACTTCCATCAAGAAAAAACTGCTCTTGAATTTAAAAGACAAAGGCGAAAAATAATAACAGACATTGCAATATTGTCGAAAATTCAAAATAAAGCAAATAATTCTTTGTTCAAGTAACTGTCGTTGTGTTTTCACCTACAAAGTTTTCAACAGGTACTAATACCGCAGTTACTTTTAATTTAAGTTTTTGCATATGCGTTTTTCGACAACTTATGTCTAATGCTCTAGTAATTACAGGAATGACTCGGAGTATCACTCTTAAAAGTACTAGCCACCAAGTTCGCTTTTCAGTCTAAGCGCAGGAATATGAATGCGAATTACTTAATACTGTATACATGTGGTTCATCCTTGAAAACCAACGATTTAAAATTGACTAGGTATCCTGTCTTGATAAAACATGACTTCGTTTTCAAGCACTGAGCCCCGAAATCCTCACATCTTTCATCTTGACACATATGAGATATTCTGCATATGGTCATTTCGACAACTTATGTCTCTTTAATAGTTCAAAAGGAAATCCGAAAAGAAAAGTTAAATACGAGAATTTTGGTATACGTCAGTCTGCACCATTACTTTTATCTCCACCGGTACCATTTGCATAACTCAAGTTTATACAATTTATTTAATTTATTGAATACGAATTTTATAACACGACAGTCGGATTCGATAACAGGAATAAATGGTTGCTCAATACGTCTAATATTCCCCCTGAAAACAATAAAGCCATAACACCAATCTTCATATCAGACATTATTATTGTTTCCTTCATTAAATTAATGTAACAGAAAGTTTTTCCATTGGTTTTAAATTTGCTAACATTAAAGTCTATTAAGCAATATTGTTATTTTCTAATGCCCTTTGACCACGATTAAACCATTTTGTTAAAGTATCTGAAGGATGGTAAAAACAAATTTACCGACCTGAATTGTAAATGGCCCAAATCCAAGGGTAAAAAATACAAGGCATGTGTTAACCAATCGAATATGATGTCAACCGCAATGGGCTTGACTTGGTACTGAGATTTCAACAGAAATAGTTAGTAAAACCGGTTTTCGCCTCTTCCATTGTCGTAGTGTCCGGTAGCAACTCAACAATAATTGTTATTGAAAGGTCGTAGACAGTGAAAGGAAATGTTCATCCAAGAACCAAGTAAAATAAACTTCAAATTTTTCAACAGAGGACTGATATCTATTAAAGAATTTCTGTCATGGTCGTAGGAGACACAATTTCGTCAAGTCTCAATGATATAACCACCCATAATGAGAATGTCCGAATAATTGGTACTAAGAAAAACCTAAATGCATTCTCCATATTGTAACTTTACATACATAAAGGATTAAATTATATCGAGTAGATTATTACCATACTTCAGTATTTTCCTATATAATTGCATTTTTGGGGAGAGGAATCAGTTCACTAAAGAAAATCATCGCCCATGTTTAAACAAGATCCAAAGGAAAATTTTAAATGATTTTAAGCTGACGACAGATAAATCTAGTATTACTTCTTTCAGATAACAAAATACTAAGGTTACTGTGAATTTAGGTTCTGCATATTGCCAGATTCTTTAATGTTTGATTCTTTGAGAAAATGTTCCGCTAAAAAATCGCCAATTTAAATAACAAAATACCGAAGTCACTGTGAATTTAGTTTCTGTATATGTACATTTCAACAAAACTTATGTCTTTTCAGTGCAGATCAAATCAAAACATTTGGAAATCAAAAATGTGAAAAGTCTCCATAATTGGTGCAAACTCTCGCGTAACGTATCAACTGTGAAACACACATTCCGAAGCAGGAGAAGTTGGAATATTACTGTCCATGTTAGCGAAATTGATCATTTTAAAAGTAAGTCTTGCCATTACTAAGTGAGTATTTGAACATAATAAAAAAGCTTATACGGTAAGTCTTACCCCGTATCAATTTGCTCGGAAAGCTTAAGAATCTTAAAAAAAAATTCAAATATGAGTTTTAAGTGCTTACTCGACAGTTTTTCTTTATTGTGTGTTGTTTTAAGCATTTTGGCGATTTAAGATATTCAAAAGCCTGTGCTCGTCTAATTTGACAACCAGGACATGCCTGTCATTTCCTGTTCAGATAAAAAGCCTACTAGAAACAATTTTTTTTCATTTACCCTTCTATTATATTTGATGCTAATTTCGAGAAAAAAAACTACCCTAGCAGCTGTCGCTATATCGCTATGACCCTTGTGGACATACATTAACGGGGAATCGAAGTTCGACAATTCTTTAGAAAAGGACCTTAATAGCACTTATCTTCACAAAATAAACTGGGAAACTATTTTGAAATAATTTAAGACACGGTAACAAATTGTTGTTACAAATGGAGCAAACGAGAAAGTGCAGACAAACATGCTCTAAATTTGTTTAAAGATAGAATTATTACCAAGGTCACGAATAGAATAGATTTTCAAAAAGATAATTATATTGAGTCACCCCCTAAGCTGTCTGTTAATAGAATCAAACCAAAATTGAAGAATCTTGGTAACAAATATGCGTTTGTACCTGTTGACAAGGCTTCTAACAACATTACAATCGTGTGACGAAATACCACATCGATGTCTAACAAAACGAACTTAACATTTCAAAAACTTTCAGACATACCAAGTGGGACAAAAACGTTAATAAAACAACATTATAAGGATACAGATATGCTTAAAGTTCCACCTAAAGATAACACCTATGTACTGGGTTCCTAATCTTCACAAAAATCCCTTCAAACTTTGTTTTATCTCGGCATCTAGTAAGTGTTCTACTACTAATTTATTCATCCATTTAACTAGTTCACTTACTTGTATAAATGATTTTTCCACACTTTATACAACCTTTTCACATAATTTGATTAAATCCAAATTGGGACTTTATTAAACGGTCTTTCAAATTTTCTGGTCTGCAATTCATTTGTTCTAACAAAAAAGCAAGGATTCTTCTCTAATATTACCTACAATAATCATTGTCCCTGGACATGTGATTATATGATTAGTGTACTCAATCTTTTGCTGGACAACATTTTTGTTCGTTTCGGCAACACTATTTATAAACAGGTCATAGATATTCCAATGGGTACAAATTGCACCTCTTTTCTGTTCTGATATGAACGAGACTTCATGAAGAAACTTCAAAACGGAACCACTCAAAACAGTGGTAAACTAATTTCAATTTTCAATGATAAGGGCAGGTATATTGACGATATCCTTACTATTAACAATCCCCAGTTTTTAGATTATGTAGACATCATTTACCCACAATATCTGAAATTAGAAAAAGCTAACCACGATTTCAAATACTGTCCTACTCTGGTTAAATAAAAACTAAAATATATGATAAAAGGGGTAATTTTGATTTCACTATAACTAATTTTCCTTTTCTTGACGGCGACATTCCTCTGGCTCCATCCTATGGGGTGTATATTTCTCAACTAGTACGATTCGCACTCGCTTGTTGTACTCTTGACGAATTTAATGAACGTAACCTTACTATCACAACCAACTTTTACAACAGGGTTACAGATTTCATAAGTTGTTGAATACATTTAAGAAGTTTTATAATAGATATGAACATAATTTTTATGATATCGAAATATAGCGTTTCCCGCAAACAGCTTATTACTAAGAGTATTTATAATCCTCGTTTCTACGGAAATGTTATTCTAAATGCAAGAAACTGATTAAAGATCCAGAAAGGCTGGGACGTAACTTGCATTCTTTACGTTATAGGGGATCTTGAAAAGATAATTTGCTTGCATCCGTTAGATAAGCTTCGAGATCTAGTCACATTAAAAGATTACACACATACTGACCTCTCACTGATACTGCCGGTGTCTACTGAAATATATAAGGATTCTTAACCAAACGCTATAGTAAGGATGAAATAAAAATCTCAACTCTCGAGCTATAAAATTACAAATGCGAAGGGTTGTTAAACTGCATTAATGTATGAGAATTTTTATTTTTGTGCCTATGTTATTTTTATAAAAAAAAAAAAACAAGATTCGAAACATTAATTTCAAGGGGTAAGATTCTGCCGAGGGTATCTCTAGCCCTGTTTTAAGTAACTGGTAGAATTACAAATTCAGAACATTGGATTATAACATCAGCTGACAATCTGAAGAACTCAAATTTTCACAGATTATGATCATAATTATTGAGTACGCAGTCTGTCTACTTTTGTTTTTAACAAGTGGCACCAGACTAGTTGTATCATCATTATTTCTTTAGGAATCAGTATAAAACATTTGAAAAAACCTGAATTAAATAATATTAAAAAGGGATAAAATTAAGGCTCACCTTTTCACTAGTTTTGAAAATTTTCTTTACTTCCGCGACCTCGATTTGGTTTCAGGACTTTTTAGCCGTTATGAATGTTACCTTGTTTTTTGTTTGTACAACATAATAAGAGGTAACCAGGGTGGAGATAAAGCTCTCTGGTGATATATCAATGCAATATCAGAAATAAAGGAAAATTGATTACATTTAATATGTATGGAATGAAGTGTTTATATGTATTGCACCTGAGAAATTGTAAAAGTATATAACGGTGTAAGCAAACAAATGTCAATAGTATACAACATAAAGTAGATTACACGAAGAAATATGAAACAGGAGATGGATTTGTCAGATCAAATAAAACTAGGATAATATTATAGAGAAAAAAGTAACATGCTATAACGATTTCGCTCAATCTAAAATTCTGAAAAAAAAACGAGTTAGTGGAAGTTGCCTGTTATAGGTAGCGCAAATTTTTATTTCTAAGTAAGAAGGTTTTTTATAACAATACCTACAATATCAGCAAGAACCACGAAAAAATTGTTTTCAAACTTCGTTGTAGAATTTTAATATGCTATAAGCTATTGAACTAAGATTTAAATACTGTGAAACTGTTCATTCCCGAAGTAACATAAATCACATGTGGATACATAAAAATTCGAAGGATTATTAGAAAATCTTTTATCCCGTTCATTTTCCCAAATCCTTTGTCTGAAAACTTCATTTTCCCACACTGTATACTACGCTTCCTCATGATAAAATAAAATCACGAATCAAAGGTTTCATTCATGAAAAAACCTTTGCAGATTCAATACAATTTGTTGTATTAGGTTATTAATCTACAGTTACCAATTTACATGAAAAAGTATGCTACGATGAAAAACGTGTGTATTTTGAAATGCCTGTACCTATGGAAAGCCAAAGAGGACAAAATTCTTTATGCTAAATTCTTCTTTCTTAGTTCTGTATTCTACATTTTTTTTCTATATTCTAACTTATTACATCTATTTTCTAAATTTTTACTTCTGTATTCAGAATTCTGAGTTCGAAATTTGAAATTAAACATCCTTTCTTCTAAATTTATAAATTTGTAACCCTTACTTCTAAATTCATCATTGTGCATTGTAATTTCTTCATTTTGAATTTATATTTCTTATTTCAAAATTCTCCTTTTGCAATTTTAAATGCTAGTTTCTTAATTACTTATTCCGAATTCATTGTTTTACATCTTAATTTTCATATTCTTCATCTGTTAGAATTATTATAAAAATACAAAATAAAAGGTAAGAAATAACTAAATACCGAAGTATTGTGAATTTATTTTCTGCATATGCGCATTTCGACAACTTATGTCTCTTCAGTGCAGATAAAATCTAAACGTTTGGAAGACCATAAAATCAAATATATTAAAAAACTGATAGAGAACAAATACCCAATATGATCTAAATGAAAAGCCAAAATCAGCTAAGGACAAAGCTTTGCATGAGGGAGATACTCCTTAGTTTTCAACAAAATTTACAAAAATTTAGATATTGCAAGGTTCGAAATAAAATCGGCTTTCAGGTCAGCATCGAAGTACTGACTACTGGGCTGGTGAATACCTTCGGGGACTAACAGTCCACCAGCAGAGGCATCGACCCAGTGGTAACAAATAACTAAATACCGAAGTAACTGTGAATTTATTTTCTGCATATGCGCTATTCGACAACTTATGTCTCTCAGTGCAGATAAAATCTAAACGTTTGGAGGACCATAAAATCAATTATATTAAAAAACTGATAGAGAACAAATACCCAAAAAGCCAAAATCAGCTAAGGACAGAGCTTTGCATGAGGGAGATACTCCTTAGTTTTCAACAAAATTTACAAAAATTTAGATATTGCAAGGTTCGAAATACCAGGCTTTCAGGTCAGCACCGAAGTACTGACTACTGGGCTGGTGAATACCCTTGGGGACTAACAGTCCACCAGCAGAGGCATCGACCCAGTGGTAACAAATGACTAAATATCGAAGTAACTGTGAATTTATTTTCTGCATATGCGCATTTCGACAACTTATGTCTTTAGAAGTTAGAAAGATATAGAATAAAGAAGTTAGAATAATGAAAATACCTTGCATAATTCACAAACTATAGAAAAATCTTAGTCAGCTAAACATTTAAAATATTTAATCGCAAAGGTGCTTGACGTGGTGGTTTTCCATTTGGGGGTTAGAGAATAATGTAACAGTGTCATTATTCCACTACAAGCATTTATTCCGGAATACATAACTGCCATTTATTCAATCCATGAACATGTGCAAGATACTGGGGAATAATATCTGACGGAATGAGTGACTGTGCACTAGTGAGTAGAAATAAATATACAAGATGTACACCAGGAATGAATTTGCGCTACTAAAACGTACCATGCCGAGGTGGGGGCAGGACTTTTTCTTCTTATACGTTTTGAGCATTTTTAGGTTGTTATTGAATGTTTTTAACTGTTTTGGACCATTTGGTTTTCTTTTTTGTTAATTTTTTATCTTCTTTTAAATGTTAAAGGGAAATGAAATAAAATGCTTGCTGTTTATCAAAAAAACTGTACTATTAATAGACTGTTAATGAATGACAATAAATCAGCTGACAAACAGAACTTTCAATACCTTATCCTAGCTGGCTGTGACGGAAACCATGCATGGAGCAGATCATGCATACCCTTCCGGAGCATGATGATACCTCCTGTTTTGTGAGAGGTTTGCAGTGCTAGTGCTTTTATGGGTGTTAAGTTTTGTTGATTTACATGTCTTTGTCATTTAGATTTAAGTTTATCGATCCGAATGTCTGACAACTAGTAATAAATTTCATAGCCAAGCGAATACAAAAGCAAAAGGGGGAACGGATAATTCTGAAATCACCCCAAAAAAAACAAAATAAATAAACAAAAACAAAACAAACAAAACAAATTAAATAAAACAAAAATAAAATAAATATACCAAAAGGGGGGCATGGCAATATACTCTCTTTTCATATAGTGTTTCTATTGTGCTTTTTACATTACATCAAATATATTTTATCCGTAATGGTACATTTGCCAAAAGACAAACTTAGTAGTAAGTCTTCCAGGGAAGGCATGTGTCGCCTGCGTAATAACAAGTAATATTCTAAGTGCTGTCAAACAGGAAGTAGGCATGTGAGAGATCACAAACTCTATTACACTGTAAAGGTCTCCATACTGATACTCCATATTGAATTGCAGAAGGCTTGGATACATAGTTCATAGGAAAAATGTGACAAAATGTTTTTGTGACTCCGATCGGCAAAAAATATTCTATGTTCCGTCAAACAGGAATTGGGCATGCGAGAGATTTGAGACTCTATTACACGGTACATGTCTCCATACTGATACTCCATGCCAAATTGCAGATGGCTTGAATACATGGTTCCTGAGAAAAATGTGACAGAAATTTTTTGTGACTCTGATCATCAAAAAATATTGTATGATCCGTCAAACAGGAAGTGGACATGCAAGAGATCCAAAACTCTGTATATGTTCCTATACTGACACTCCATACCAAATTGCAAAAGATTCCGATACATAGTTCCTGAGAAAAATGTGACACAAATTTTTGTGACGCTGACGACGACGACGACGTCGCCGACGCAAGACGACGGATAGTGATCCCTATATGTCACTACTGCGTGAACGCAGACGACACAAAAATATAGATGTGAAATGGCCACAAATTTACACGTATGAACAAAATAAAAGAAATGGTATAGTTAGTCAAAATTAAATGGTAAAAGTTACACAAAAAATCTACAAAGGATGAGTGGCAGTAAGACCCATTTTTGGCCCAAGATTTACCATGAAACTAAAACTATATAAACAGATGTCTTTTGTTGCTGAAACATTGAACAAATATAGGGCTTAAGGAAAATGATGAAGCTTTTTTCCATATCAGTTTGATTCTCATGATAATCAGTTAACTCAAAAGCTATATTTTTTGAAATCGTCAGAATTTCACAGATTTTTGCTGTGTTTTACACATCTTTGTGCTTTGAAAAATGTGGGCGCATCTGAATAACAACTTCATATTTAGTCAAAATGTGTAAAATGGTGAAATACATCATTTCTGAAAGTTTGAAGTTGTTGTTTGCATGTGCCCCATGTTCACTTAAAGGAAATTTCCTTTGAGAATATTCAAAATTGCAGATTTTCTGATTTTCTTTCAAAAAGACGGCTCCTTGTGATGTCACAATAACGTCAAAATGAAAGGAATTCGTATTATTATATGTTTTCTTTGTAGCCAGATGTAATAGTTAATATTTCTTATAAATATCATACTATTTTAAACAATTTGATTTTTGGGGCCAAATATGGGTCTTATTGCCACTCATCCTTAAATAAAATGACAAAATGGAGAAGGTTAAATTCTCAACGTTTCAGTCGTATGGCCTTCAACTGGGGAACAACTGGGCAGAAAATAAAAGAAAGGTGATTTCAATACGAGAGAAAACATCTCTACCGTTTTTTGTTTTTTTGTTTTTGTTTTTTTTTTTCATTTGCAAAAAGGATTTGACAAAAGTTGTTGCAACATCATAGAACGTCCTCATTTTAGTACAGTGCCTAGAAGCCAAAAATTACAACTTTAATGGACCAGCATACCTCATGGCTGATTTTTATATATAGTGTATAGGAAGTTATGGTGCGTTTATTTTGCCCTGTCGTAAAAGGCAGAAGTGGTGTAGAATTTAGAAAATTGAGGTTAAAGGACAAGACTGAAAATCAGCAGAAAAGGCCGTACTTTTGCAAAAAAGGGAACAGCAGTCATATATCAAAATATTTTAATTTGTTCTTTTGCATAGTTGACATAGAAAGCATACTCTAGAAAATAATAGCGCCATCAGACTAATATTGGAAGAATTTGAATTGAAAAACGGCTGTTACTTTTCACTCCCTCTATGATTCTGGAAAAAATGTTTGGGGTGTTGATTTTCCCGAATACCCGACAAAAAAGAATAGATATCTCAAACGCACTTTTGATATTAAAATGTAACATAAAATGATATTTTTAGATAGTTTCAAGGAAATTCATTCTTTAAAAAACTGTTTTGTGACTGCTTGATTATGATCCCCTCGCATGAAAAAATATTACAAATAGCAATGGCGAAGTTTTGACGACAGTAAAATCAGACAACGTTTTTGAAACAATTCCCAGTGGACTGTATCTGCAGGACTGACACTCAAATACTCAATATTCATTGCTTTGTTTCTCTCCGTGCATGTGTCTGTCTATCAGTCCGTCTGTACGGCCATTATATAGTTGTTTTAGCCTCTACTTCTCAAAGCTCACCGAAACTTGCAAATACTCTTTATTCTTATTTTATTTTAAGACACCGAGCTGACTATCTATATATAATAAAAATTCCTTAAACTATGAAATATGAGGGTAATACAGGCGCGGATTTAGGGAACTTGAAAAAAGGGGGTCCCAATTTAGAAGTGAAAGGAAATTTCGCAGAGCGGAGCGAGGCGCGAAAATGTTTGGGTATTTCTTAATAAAACTTTAGGATATTTATTAAAAAAATACATGATTGTCCAAACATGAGAGGTCCACTTGGATCCGCCTATGGTTATAAAAAATTTACCGAACACAATTGTGAAGAGCCGAAATCTAAGGAACAAAACTATCGGGAAAAAATTGTCAACCGCGATGGTCCTGACTTAGTACAGGCATTTCAAAGTTAATCGTGGATTAGACCGGTTTTATGGAGCGACAAACTAAACAATAGCCTATGTTAGTTATAAGTTATGAAAATTGTAAGAACAAAATCCTTTATACTTTTATAATAACTGAAGCGGTATATGCATAAAAGAGGCGATTTGCGACAAAACACAATGAAAAAAAATCATTAATTTGAAACCTATTTTCAATTTTGATGTTTATCAATTAATTAGACTACTACAATAATATATTTGCCAAAGAACTGTTTTTTTTTTGTTTTTTTTTGTTTTTTTTTGTTTTTTTAATAATAATAATTTCACCCTCTCCCTATCGCCATTTCATTTTACTGAAATCATGCATGCTATTACCCTTTCTAGCATACAAGAATTTTGTAAGTAAAAAAATAAAAATTGTGTCAATGAATACAAACTGGAGTTTTCTATGTATCGTGTGCGTTTTTGTCACATGTACATTCACTTCATATCCTTTCATTTTTCCTATTCGAATGTGAGGTATCCATGGCAAGAGATTCACAACTTTGTGATTGAATATGTCATTGAAAGCTAATATTTTATGAGTCCATACATTTATGACAAAAAGTAAAGATTTTCTGACACTAAAAATTGTGTAACATCCATAATGCCCAAGGAACAATAGAGAATGGCAAATACAAGAAAACGTATACAACTATAAATGCATTTACGCATTTGACATAACCGGATTTGACTCAACCTTGGATTGAATCACTGATAGTGTGACTGGTGCCGCTAGCGGAGTAGGATATGCTTACCCTTCCGGAGCACCTGATGTCACTCCCAGTTTTCATGGGAGTTCACACTATGAGTGCCTTAGTTCTTAATGTTATCTTTTTATTTCCGTGCATTGTAGCTGTGTCACGTCCTTGTTTTGTCTTTGTTTTTATCTGTTATCTTTTTTGCCATGTCTTTGGACTTCGATTTTTGTAGTCATCGCTTTCCTTGTTCCTTCGGTATTCTACTGCCGTTGTTTCTAGAGTTTACGATAGTTGCTTGTTGATACGATCGGAATTTTTATGATGAAGGATGAAATCACGGACAAGCTATTGTAAGAAAATACTTGAAATTAAAGAAATGCTTCTTCCTTCTTCCTTAGGGGAAACAAAAGATAGGTTGAACAAACGTATGTGCAGACATAGATACGAGGTCAAGGACAACAAGACCCGACATGTTTACACACATTTCAACCAACCTGACCACTCAGTTGTCAACATGAAAGTCAGGATTATCGAGAAAATATACCATAAAGCAAATAATCCTACACTAAGTACACCTTACCGTCTACAAAGAGAGGAATACTGGATCAGAGAATTGGGGACCGCAATACCCTACGGTTGCAACGACAATATAAAATGTGTAGGCAATCTGTCAAGTCCAGGATGCAGTTCGGTGAATGTGATGAATATATGAATGGAAGCCAACGCAGACCACGTACTCTTGAACATAGGCACTATACTGCCCCAAGTCTACATGACATTTCAATTAACGATCTTCTTCCGTTCATGACCATTCCTCTAGGTATTCATCACATTCGTACCAAACTGTATTCCTTGCCACTTTCAAAACTTCTTTTCTTCTACAAAACATGTTTAGCATCATCCGTAACTGATAGCCATTCCCTAGAATACAAATTAACAGCAATTGTTTTGGATATATCTAACCACAAACTGTTCAAGCCTGTCACCACATCCACCAACAAACCTGATAACCGGACATTTATCAAAATTCAATTCGCCAATAAAGGCTTGGATGCTATAAATCTTGCTAACGTTCTACATAGCAAAACAGTGACATCAAACATTCCTCCTTATTTCAATGATCAATCAGTTCCACTTATCTCATATTCCTACACGAAACCAATTGCAACTTCCATTTTCAATTACAAACGGGTATTGCGTGACTTCCGAATTGATGACTTTAAAGCCAAACCACCTGATTGTGCTTGCTCCTCTTCCCCATTCAATTATAGTCCGGCTGGACACGTTATACTGGTGACCTAGATATCGTAGACAACCTCAAACTACGAGATATCTTCTCAAAAGGTCCCAAATTTCGTGAGCCCCAGCACATCAACTGGAAGTACAACTTCAAGATTTTGATGGATGCAGTTGAAGACTATGCTAGGAAGTGGGCAAAGAAAGAGAAAGAGGACGTTGAGACATTATCCGACTAGATCAGGTCCATAAAGTCATTAATTGTAAATCGCATCCGGCGCCTAAAAACAGCTATGAAATCCAGAAATCCCAGTGTATTTGAAGATCCCCTTGTAGACAGAACTCTGTCCAACCTCCATGAAAATTACGTCATTGTCCCTGCTTCTAACAACATACTGTTTGTGTGTAAGAAACACTATCTCGACTGTCTTGTGAAGGAGATGGGCATCGACAGTTCATCTGGAAACCCTACTTATACCCCTACTACAATATCGAGCGATGAGATTGTAAAAAATCACACTTCAGTGTTATCATCATTTGGCATAAAAGCTAATGATGAAAACAATCATTTCCCTTACATCTACTGGGTACCTAAACTTCATAAGAATCCATACAAACAGAGATTCATTGCCGGGTCTTCCAGATGCACCACTAAACCTCTTTCACAGCTCCTCACTACTTTGTTGACCGCAGTCAGAGACGGCCTGAAAAATTACTGTAATAAAGCTTACTCCACAAGCGGTGTGAATCAAATATGGATTCTTAAAAATTCAAAAGATCTCCTTGAACAGTTTCCTCAACCAGTCTTACCCATTGCCATAGCATTCAAACTTTTGACTTTTCTACACTTTATACAACCCTGCCACGCAATAAACTGAAAACAGTAATTGCAGATTTAATATATCAATGTTTCTGCACAAAAAAATGGAGAACGCAGATACACCTATTTAGTTATAGGGAAATGACAAGACATATTTTTTTAAGAACCACACCGATTCAAATAAGAAGTACACCGAGACTGACGTAATCAAAATGTTAGAATTTTTGATCGACAATATTTTTGTCGAATTTGGAGGTCGTGTTTTCAAACAGACAATAGGGATTCCTATGGGAACAAACTGTGCCCCGCTTTTAGCTGACCTTTTCCTTTACTCGTACGAGGCCACGTTTTTACAAGGGCTTATTCAAAGAAAACAAAAACATTTAGCCCAGTCCTTTAATTTCAGCTTCCGCTACATAGACGATGTGCTTTCTCTTAATAATCCTAAATTTAAGGATTATTTACATCAGATCTATCCAAATGAGCTTGAAATTAAAGAAACAACTGAAACACCTACTTCAGCTTCGTACCTAGATCTTTTATTGTATATTGACGAAGATGGACGTTTGAAATCTAAGCTATATGACAAGCGTGATGATTTTAATTTCCCCATTGTGAACTTTCCCTTTCTTAGCAGCAATATACCTACCTCTCCAGCCTATGGAGTGTACATTTCACAGTTGATTCGTTACTGTCGAGCTTGTAGTTTGTACAGTGATTTTTTGAACAGAGCAAAAACACTGTCCCAAAAGCTGCTTAGTCAAGGATTTGTTCAACCTTTGTTAATTTCACCCCTCAAAAAATTCTATGGCCGTCACCATAGCATCATTGAAAGATATGACGTGTCAGTATCCCAAATGAAAGTGGACATTTTCAGCTAGATTCACGTCTTCCCAGATTTGACTACCGATTTTGACATTTTCCCGGATTGAATCACTCACAGTGTGACGGGTGCTGTTAACAGAGCAGGACATGCTTACCCTTCCGGACCACCTGATGTCGCTTTTATGGGAGTTCACACTGTGAGTGGTTTAGTTTTTGTGTTGTCTTGTTATATTTTAGTTTTGTCTTAGTTGGTTATGTTTGTAGTACCGATCTGTCCCTGTCCATGTTTGAATACTCGATGATTACAAACGCTTTTCAAAAGTTAACTTGGTACTGTTTGAGGGTTAGAGAAGTAACATGTACCAAGATTTTTAAATGGTTTTGTCTCAGAGTTAGCGAAAGACATTAACCAATCAGCTACCTTACAGATTTTTCAAAAACATATATGCCTCACTTACGGTGTGATGGGTGCTGTTAACAGAGCAGGACATGCTTACCCTTCCGAATTTCACCCCTTTGTTCCTTCGGTATTTTACTGCCGTTGTTCCCGACGGTAGGAATCTTCTTCCCTAGAAACCATACAGTCTTGTTTGGGTACATGTGGTTTGGGTATAATTAATATACATGTGTATTGGCAAACGAAAACACAGAAACAAAAAAAATTATAAAGAAAGACGAAAATCGAAGAAGAAGAATAATAGGTTCTTATACGAGACTTTATTAAAGATAAGGGATATCTTCCACGAGTGTGAGAAATTCCGTCTTTTCCTGCGTGAAATCACACTAGTGGAAGATATCCCGATCTTTAATTTTGGTCGAATGTAATCTATTTCTTCCGTAAAATACAACAACCAACCCGAAAGAAAGTAAATCTTGCCATTTCTGGTAGAGTTCTCGGCGAGCTCAATTGTGACGTCAAATCATCCATGGAGTTTATTAAGGTAAGAATTATGACGGCGAACAAATCGCAACTTTGGATTTGACAATTACCCGTGTAGGACAGCTTCACGCGACCCTGTCTTCTATGGGCTGTCTTAAACGGAAGACATCCGGAAGAGCACAATTTCAGTTTTATTTGATATAAGCATCAGTCAGTGTTTTATCTTGTACTGAACATGTTTTTGTCCTATTTCTTGTTAAAGTTTTATTTTTCGTTTTTCTGTCATCTGAATGATAACTGCAACAATGTGTTCATTCATTATAAATTTTTGAAAGTTTCTGCTGCATTTTCTTTCCCTAATTTGTTAAACTTTTACGCAAAACATTTGTATTTGTGGTAACCATATTGAATAATCTGTCACGTGACCGGAAGTGGCAGTTGCTATTTATTTTTCTGGTTTTTGTACTACCTAGTTGTTACTTTTTCTTATAATAAACTATTCATCAATATTAAGCAGAGCACAGAAAATGTTTACCCGCGAACTATCAAGATTGTTCACATCTTGTCTTTCAGTGGGTTTTTGTTGAATACCTCAAAAATAGAAAAAAAAATGCGATAGATTTATATTTGACCATTGAAATAATTTGGGTAATTCATAAATCCATTGAATTGATACAAAAAACCAATGAAAATTTGCTGAAAAACTTATTCCATAACATTCGACAGCAGGTAAACTCATAGTCTAGGAGACATCCCCCCTTAAAACAAAAAAAAATCCTCAACTTCTAGGTTTTCAAAACATGTTTTTTCTTTTGTGATATCAAAGCTAACATAGACATGTTTCGTTTTCTAATATATTTATTAACAATCATTGAAACGTATCTAAGTGATCAGACTTTGTTAATATTCCATCAAAATTTGGCAAAATTAAAATTTTCTCGTTTTCAGTCAATTTCCGGAAAACTGCACCGTAGGATTTTTTTTACGACAGGGCAAAAAATATACTTTAGACTATTGTCTTTTGAAAAATATCGCTTCTAGCCATGAGGTATGCTGGTCCATTAAACACCTAAAATAAGCGTCTTTTTAAAACCCAGTCACTGCACTATTTTAAAGGCGGCTACGAGAGAAGGGTCTTGGCATTATGTCGGACGAGGAACCGGAATTGCTAGTATTCATCGTAACCAGTTCAACACATATATATTCGCCCGTTTTTGTTATGAAGTACGGCACACTTCCTAATACATAAACACATAAAAACGTGCTAAGTCCAAAGTATGTTTAGGATTGCGTTTAATTCCTTCATCTGAAATAATAAAAATCTATCACTCATACATCCTCGAATAGCATCCAATCGAAAAGAAAAAAATAAAGTGTATTTATAAAAATATATTGACAAACACCCCTTAAAATACCTGAATAGAATCAAAAGTAGAAAAATGAACACAGGTCAATGACAAAAACACTGCATGTTATGGACAAAATGATAAAAAAGAATTAGCTTTCTCATATTGAATTAATGTAAATACAAACCTTTGAAACACAATGAATCCGTTATTAAAGCAGCAACTCTACATCATGAGACCCCGAGCGTTAACGTTGTTTGTCTCCAAGTTAACATTTTCAAAATCAAACAAAGAAAGATTTAGCTGCCCTCTACACGAACAACAACTCTTTATTATGAGTTATCTTAATATTCTGGATATATTTACATCTAAACACATTCGTAAACGTGTTTATGGGTTTAGGAATGTGTTTATGTGGTGTTTAGCATTCAATATCGTAATAAAACAAAGATGATTTGCATGATTCAATTCGTAAAAATGTTTAGAAATAAAGACGTATGAGTACTAAATTGTTTACAAATTTAAGACAATCCTAAATACATTTAGGGCCGAACATGTTTTATATATGTTTAAAGCTATACACTGTTTTACAGTGTGCCGTAAACCATAATGGACGAATCTGTCGGCGTTAAACTGGTTTTGATTTTGAACTAGTTTATCTTGCCAAAATCAGACTAGCAGGAAACATGGTTTAACACAGCATAAAAAAACGCTGAAACCACCGCACCTGGTCGGATAAGACCTGTTTATAAATTGTATTGCTGAAGGTCTGCCTTTTATAGATGATAACCAACAGCGGGGAGCTAATGGTAACAATGGTTCAATTGTAAATGGTCATAATCATTGAAGACTACTAGCAGACGACGTAATAAAACATTTTATTATATAGATAGCGGTGATATATGGAGTTTTCTCAGTTAAATAAATGTCATATTGTCACCGGTGACAATAAAGGATTTCTAGTCACTGGATGACGTCTTAATGAAGCGACGTCACAATGTCTGCTCAATGTCGTCGTCAAGTAAACAACTGGCGTATTGACATGAAAAAAATAATCCGCATCTAAAATCTCGGTTTTTGAGTAGAAAATCTATATAATAAAAAGCATAACTAATTGGCCGTCATGAATATCAATAAAAATGTCACTCGTGTCGATCAACGCAGTGGATTTAACTAGTTGCAGAACAAGTTCTGCAACTCGTTAAATCCTTCTGCGTTGTTCGGCACTCGTGACATTTTTATTGATATTCACGACGGTCAATTAGTTATACTATAATTATCACATACGTTCTAAAACATGTAAAATATCTACTTGACTATATTTAGAACCAAACTTGGTCACAATCGTCCTTGATAATGGTAATTTCAAATTTGTACCTGACAATGAGAAGCATAGACTTGCTACAAGTCCCTTTGTATTTGACAATTTTTTCTTTGATAACATCTCTCTGATTCTCCCCTTGAATATTATCAGTGTTCTGTCCAACTGGTTTCTCTATTAATGTGCCATACAAAGGCTTTCCTCTGCAACAAATTTTTATCAAAGGGGTACCAAACTATAATTCATAGGTAGGGACTTGCTACAAGTCCCTTTGTATTTGATAATTAGTTTTCTTTGATAACATCTCTCTGATTCTCCCCTTGAATATTATCAGTGTTCTGTCCAACTGGTTTCTCTATTAATGTGCCATACAAAGGCCTTCCTCTGCAACTAATTTTTATCAAAGGGGTACCAAACTATAATTCATAGGTAGGGACTTGGAGCAAGTCTATGGGAAAGATGAAACTTATCCTTGTCTCTTGATATTCGGGTTGTGGGATTAGGTTTGTTTCAATTGATCTACTCACTTTTGTACTTTTTACGACCATTTATAGATTGTTATATGGTGTGAGATTCCTGTGTTGAAGACCGTAGGGTGACCCCTAAATGTTTTGTTTTGGGTCGTTTTAACCTGGAAATGGGATGTTGTCTCCTTGACATTTACCCCATTCCTTTCATTTTCATATATATTTTTTTGTAATTCTTTATTTTCAGAAAAAAAAACATTAGACAGTGTTATAATTACAAAATACTAAAGTAAATATATAGTGAAGAAAAATACATATATAATCGTTATTATGAATAGTAATATAATTTACTATATTTCAATAATTACTGAAAATCAAATAAATATGATACAATTGTGTGCTCAATCCTCAAGTGCAGCAGATATAATTCTCCATTTATTTTCTACGGTCTCTCTTCTTGCAGCCGAAAAAGGGGAACTGGCCATCTTTTCAAGTGATATTTCCTTTTTGATTTGTTCTTTGATAGATACTAAATTCGGTTTTAAGCTTTTCAACTTACATGTATAAATATAGTATTTTACAATCAAAAGAATATTGTCACTTGCCATGTTTGAATTTTCAGAAGTGAAACCAAATATAATTTCTACAGGATTAAATGGAAATTTAATACATTTTTCAGTGAACCAGTTATGGAGAGAAAGCCAAATATTTTTAACTGTGTTGCATGTCCAAAAAGATATAAAATACTTTCTTTAAATTCTCCACAGAAACTGCAAAGTTCAGTTTCCTGGTACTTGCATTAAAATAAAAAAGATTTTGTTGCAATAATTCTGTGTATAATTTTGAACTGTAACATACTCAATCTGTTATTTTTAGTAACCTTAAAAGGGAGACTAAAAATATAGCTCCAATTATCAACAGAAAGATCTAAGTCTAACTCCCACTTATTTTTTGCATTTTTTCATATATATTACTATTTGGTTCTGTTTTTTTTTCCTGTAAAAATGTCTATTGGTCTGACAAATCTTCTGAATCTATCGGTACGAATGTCTGACAACTAGTCGCGAAGTCTTGAGAAGTATGTAAAACACAGCTATAATAAACTTCAAACATTGTCGAGCGGCTGTTATACTTACGCGGTCAGTATGCTTAAATATGAGGCAAAGGAAGGCTGAAGTCCAAGTTCTACCAAAATAAAATACTAGTAATCAATTACATCGGCAAACTGAGACAACATAATAAAGAGAAAAATAAAGATCGCCATAAAAGCACCTGCAGTGTGAACCCTACAAAAATTGGACTTTCATCAGATGCTGTGAAAGGGTAAGTATGATCTGCTCCACGCCTGAAACCCGTACCACAGTCAGCGAGGATAAGGTATTTGAAGTTTCTGTTGGTTAGCTGATTGGTTTTAGCCCTTAAACGACTGCTTCTCTCTGGAAGGCACGATGAATGGTTGGTCCGTGAGAACACTTCTGTAACGTTCAAGATCCCTTCATCGAGTTAATGAAAAATAAATATGCTCAAACTAACCCTAAAAAACAATTATAATCCATGTTACATTTTACTAAGCGTAAATTCGTTCCTGGTGTATAGTTGTTTTTTCCCAGTGTATCTTAGTTATGTAGATAATAGTGTTGCACACAGCTCTTTACAATGTGATTGATATTGTGTTGGTAAGGTGAGCTGCAAAGGTAGAATATATGATTCCGAACGCCAACAGTGATGGAAATCATCTTTTTAAACCTGTTAACATCGGAAAATCCAGCAAGGTCTTCGGTTGGATTTGAACCCCTGCTTTGTTGTCATCTATGTCATCTTGGTTATGGATTAAATAAATCTACTAAGTATTTAAATACAAAAACACATGTATATTAAATAAATGGCAGGTACGTATTCTGGAATAAATATTTGTGATGGAATGAAGACACTCTATCCCCCAAAAAGAACCCCAACGTGTCAAGCATCTTTATGGTTAAATCGATGACTAAGGTTTTTCTATAGTTACTTCGAAATTCTTGTTTCTATTTTCATTATTCTATATTCATATTTCTGACTTCTTACTTTTTATTTTGTATTTTTATAATAATTCTAACAAATGATGGATATGAAACAATGAATTAGGACTAAATAATTAAGAAACTATCATTTAAAATTGCAAAAGGAGAATTTTGAACTAAGAACAAGGGTTTTTGGATTATCTTCAAAGCTTCAGGGTGGGTAGATCTTGACATGCTGAACATTTTTGCAATTTAAAGTTGACTTCTATCGCTTATAGTTTTTCTGATAAAAAATTAATAGAGTTAAAATTTTGAAAATTTTACGGAAAGGGGGCAATAACTCCAAGACGGGTTTTCGGATTTTCTTCAAAATTGTAGGGCATGTAGGTCTTGCCATGCTGATCATTTTCACTTTGTAAGATTTTTGAAATCTATAACGCTTTTCGAGTTATTTGCAAAAAACCGCAATTTACCCATGTTCTATTTTTAGTAACAGCCGCCATCTTGTTCAATCTACGGACTAATCGAACACAATTTCTAAACTGCATTCCCTGGTGATGATCCAGGCCAGTTTGGTTACAATTGGCCCATCAGTTTCAGAGAAGAAGATTTTTGAAAATGTTGACGATCAGACGGACGACAGACGACGGACGCAAAGTGATGGCAAAAGCTCACATGGCCTTCTATCCCAGGTAAGCTAAAAAGCTATATCGCAACATATAAAACTTCTTCGAAAGGATATGATACATTTTTGTAATGTAAAATATTTTAGAAAAATGAATAATTTTGGTCCATTTTAAAGTGCACAATGAAAACCTCACTTTTCAAACAATATTTATGTCAAGATTCATAAAAAGCTATATCGCGACATATAAAACTTCTTCGAAAGGAATGATAATGTAAATATCTTAGAAAAATGAATAATTTTTGTCATTTGTAAAGAAGAAGTTTCAACCACATAATCAAAGCCTGACTTTTCAAACATATTTATGTTAAGATTCATAAAAAGCTATATTGCGACATATAAAACTTCTTCGAAAGGACATGATAATGTAAAACATTTTAGAAAAATGAATATTTTTGGTCATTTGTAAAGAATATGTTCAACCGCATGAAAAAAAGCCTCACTTTTCAAACATATTCATGTGAAGATTTATAAAAAGTTACATCCAGACATACATTTGTATTAAACTTCTTCGAAAGGATATGATAATGTAAAACTTTTTAGAAAAATAAATAATTTTGGTCAATTATAAAGAAAAAGTTTCAACGGCATAATGAAAACCTCACCTTCCAAACATATTTATGTTAACATTTATAAAAAGCTATATCGCGACATATAAAACTTCTTCGAAAGGATATGATAATGTAAAATATTTTAGAAAAATGAATAATTTTGGTCACTAGTAAAGAATAAGTTTCAACCGCATAATGAAAACCTCACTTTTCAAACATATCTATGTTAAGAATCACAAAAAGCTTTATCGCAAGATATAAAACTTCTTCGAAAGGATATGATAATGCAATATATTTTAGAAAAATGATAAGTTTGGTAAATTGTAAAGAATAAGTTTAAACCACATAATAAAAAGCTGACTTTTATGCTAAGTTTCACAAAAAGTTATATTGCGACATATAAAACTTTTTCGAAGGATATGATAATGTAAAATATTTTAGAAAAAATAATACTATTGGTTATTTGTAAACAATATGTTTAATCGCATGAAAAAAGTGAGTTTTCAAACATATTTATGTTAAGATTTATAAAAAGCTATATCACGACATATAAATCTTCTTCCAAAGGATATGATAATGTAAAATATTTAAGAAAAATGAATAATTATGGTCATTTGCATAGAATAAGTTTCAACCGGGTAATGAAAACCTCACTTTTCAAACATATCTCAAAAGACAGAAAAAGGGCAATCAGGATCTGTACCTTAATTGTTTGGTCAGAAGTCTAGTTCTTCAGATGACAAATGATTAAAAATAAAAGGGTCCGACTCAAGATCAGTTTACACACCCTCATTCCACACTCGTTCCCGTTACAACTTTGGAGCAACACAGGTATCATTCACACTGGGCTGTTTTGTATTAACTGTATTATTTTAGTCAAACGGCGATTGTTGCATGAAAAGACGGCATTTTTGTCTCTACAAAAAACGCTGAAATGTTGAAATAATCTTACCTAGAAATTCTGACTCCTTTCCGATCGTTTGGCTAAGGATTGGATCAAAATGGGCAATCAGGATCCGAACCTTAACTTAGTTCCTAAGATGACAAACGATTAAAAATAAAAGTGTCCGACTCAAGATCAGTTTACCCATATGATAACTTAACCCTCATTCGACACTGATTCGTCATATCTATAGTTCCTAAGATGACAAACAGTGTCCGACTCAAGATCAGTTTACACATACGATAACTTAACCCTCATTCGACAATGATTCGCCATTTTGTTTGTCTGAGGATTTGAGCATGTGACCCAATTAATCACGTGATTCTCTAAACCAATGGGGAGTCTAAAACTTCAGCCAATTTATAAGAGAAATTTATATCTTAAGGATAGTAAATATAAATTCAAAATGAAAAATTACAATGTAGGATGACAAATTTAGAAATAAGGATTATAAATTTAGAAGAAAGGATGTTTAATTTGCTGATGAGAGGTAACTCCTTGAAACAAGTGTACAGCATAACGAAATTTACTGTTTTTTATGCAACATCGGTATTTTTTTTTGCATTTTGAACCATTGGGCCGATGCCACTGCTGGTGGACCAGAAGTCCCCGAGGGTATTCACAAGCCCGATAGTCAGACTTGTCTGACATGAAAATTTTACCTTGCGTGTTATAGAATTTTACTGTTTTTATCGAAATTCTAACCACTTAAAAATACCGAGGCTTCATTCGTGTATGGCACTCGGTAGATGTCCTTGGTACTGGATTTGGCTTCCTATTTCGATTTTTTTTTTTGGTAAGGACTACTTCTTTTGTACAACTTTTGGATGATGGCTTTAAACATTATTTGATATTAATGCTGCTGATGAAAGGTAACTCCTTGAAACAAGTGTACAGCATAACGAAATTTACTGTTTTTTATGCAACATCGGTATTTTTTTGTATTTCAAATTCTGAATACAGAAGTAAGAATCTAGAAAATAGAAGTAATAAGTTAAAATATAAAAAGTAGAATGTAGAAAGAAGAATTTAGCATACAGAATTTTGACCCCTTTGGCTTTCCATATGTACCAAGTATAGACCATCGCTGTCGACAATTTATCCGATGGTTTCCACCTGATTTGTCTTTTTGTCTCAAGGACTTCGACTATTGACAGCCCTGTTCGGTAATTTTGTTGTTGCCCTAATGCAAAATATGGATATAATGCGCATAAATTATATGCAATATCATCATGTGAAACTGAAATCAACCACGAAAAACTGACGGGAATTAGGGTTAATTGAAAAGAATACTACCTACTCATTTTCTTATTTTTATAAGAGAATCAGAACTCTTTTTACTTGAAGCCCCTGAACAGTCTTGACATACTCACCAAAAGCTTTATAAATCTAAATGAAAGTACGTGAGAACCGGACCAAAGCTTGTTAAAACCACAATTTACCAACTATATATACTACTCAACAAAAGAAACGATACACAGATTTTATTACTTTCTAGCAGAAAACTATAATTCGTAGACAAAATATACTATTTGCACGTAGGAATTAACACAATGCCCAAAAAATGTCACTTACAATTTCTGAACCATATCGGGTCACGGTCAAGGTCATTATTCGGAATTTCTGTTTGCAGACGTAAAAAGTGAGTATGTCTACATTTTTATTTACCAAACCGTCACATTTTCGAACCGGTTGGCTCAAACCTCTGTTGCTATTTCCACCATGAATTCCTCAGGCCTATTTTCCATTTTCAATCGCCGTTCTCCAAAGTGTAAAACGCGTGTTACGTGATCTTGACGTTTCGACGTCTAACGGGACCAGCGGCCACGTGATTTATCATTTGATTGGCATGTTTACTTTAGATTGAAAAATAGTCTTAAGTTTTTTCCTCTTTTCATGTAACAATGAACTGCGAAGGAAAAAAAGATCGACGATCTGACCGCCAGTCATTGCCAGTGTTGATTTTGGATTGAACGGGGCATAGAAATGAGACATTGTTTTCGACTTTGTTAACCTGATGAAGTGCCCTAATTATTGACATCAAACAAATTAAATCATCCATTAGTTAACGGCGAACTCGAACATAAGGTTAAAGACTTCCATTCCGGATTTCCATCGTATCCGTTTCGGAATTGATTTCAAAATTGAAAAAACAAATGCGCTTTGGCGTTGAATACATTTATACATTAAAATTAAAACTTTAAATTCCGAAATACAATTTTTTTTACAAAATTAACCGTGTACCGTTTCTTTTGTTGAGTAGTATATATACTAGTACACAATTGAGTAAGATGTGGAGATTATTCGATCAGCAGAGCCCAAGGTATTCAAATGAGAGTCAAAACTCTTCCTTTTTAGTTGATAAGATCAGACAGAGAAAGCAGTAACAAATTTACCCGGAGGAAAAAGTCAAAAGTAAAAAAAAATAAATATTGTTTTTAAACATCGACCGATTTTACGGCTTTAAAACTTTGTCTCAAAAGTGGTAAGTCAGTCATTCTCCCGAAACTGTAATCAGGAGGAAAACCAAACCGAAAAAAAGAAAGATGTGTTCAGGATTAACCTAATTTTGTTTTTTACGGATACATATCGGAGAAATGTTTTCTTAAAATCGCTCACAACAATAGACTCATTTTGATTTTATGACATATTTTTTTCTATTGTTTTGATAGTTACTTTGTTTCCGAAAAAAATATTAAATGCGCGATTTTCTATGATATTTATATTGATTTTGATATGAAACTGTAGTTTTATAAACTAATGAAACTAATCTAGGACAACAATAACCGGAAACAGATAAAAGTTCATTATAGTTATTAAAAAAAAAACAAACAGACAAAAACAAAAAACGAAAAAAAAACAAAATAAAAACACACACACACACACATTTCAAATAACTAAATACAGAAGTTACTGTGCATTTATTTTCTGTATATGCGCATTTCGACAACCTATGTCTCTTCAGTGCAGATAAAATCAAAACGTATGGAAGACCATTAAATCAAAGATGTCAGAAAACTGAAAGAGAACTAATACCCGCAATTACCTAGATGTAAAGCCAAAATCAGCTAAGGACAGAGCTTTGCATGAGGGAGATACTCCCTAGTTTTTAACAAGATTTACAAAAATTTAGATATAGCAAGGTTCGAAATAGAATTGGCTTTCGGGTCAGCACCGAAGTACTGACTACTGGGCTGGTGAATACCCTAGGGGACTAACAGTCCATTAGCAGAGGCATCGATCCAATGGTAATAAATAATTAAATACCGAAGTTACTGTTAATTTATTTTCTACATATGCGCATTTTGACTTGTTGCTTCCAAAGACACAAATGTGATACTAGTATATAAAGAAGCTTAAGGAATTTTCTAACAAGTATAAGCTTTTCAAAAAAAGCTTACCACTTTTCAGCATTTAATTATTTTTTCTCTAATAAAACCATTGTTTATAATTGTGTAGAGGAGTTCATAATATCAATATATTTTTGTAGCTTAGATATTACAGACAGTGGTTTATGTTTGAAATAGCTTCTCCCTCTTGTGCAAAGAATTGTCGTTATGATATTGTTAACCCTATACTTTCACTATTAATTAATTCTAGACACTTGTTCGAGTCGGCCCCTGTTTCTACCAACTCGCTCCAATCGATAACTGAATTAAGCCTTTAAAAACAAACTCGTCCCACCATAGATTCTCGTCCCATAAACTCGTTTCATCCTATAAAATACAAGTTCAGTGTTTATTTGAAAAAGTTCCATCAGGTATTGCGTTAAACTGGTTTTTAGAAGTTAAAATAGCATTTTTTTGTAATTACGTTGGTTGGTTTTGTTAGATTTAGATTTGAGGTTATGTGTATGGGCGAGGGTTAGATATAGGGTTAGGAAGTTAAGGTTTTATAGATAGAGTAAAGGTTAGAGGTAGGGGTTACCGGTAGGGTTATGGTTAGTGATATGGTAAGGGTTAGTGGTCTGTTTGGAACAAATACAGTAATATTAAATCCGATGGAAAAAATATTCTGTAACAATTATCAGTTGGACATATATTAATGTCACACACTTTATGGGGCGATTCTTCCAACACTTTGATGGGGCGAGATTACCAGACGCTGATGGGGCGAATTTGATGTAAATTATAAATGGGGCAAGTGTGCACGAAATTGGGGGGGGGGCGAGCTGGAGGGGGCGAGATGGTAGTGGGGCGAGCTGACTTGGATTCTACAAGTTAACCCGCAACTTAACGATCCAACAAGAAGTTTGACCAAAGTTACAGCCGCTTCTCGGGAGAAGCGGCAACAATTCAGTAAGTTTGATGCCCAAGAAATTAAAACTGTAAGATATTTGTTTCTTTATTTGTTTAGCAGGGATTTGCATGTAAGCTGGCATGTTATTCAATGTTATGGAGGTTAGATTTTATTATTTTTACTCTGAAAAAGAAACATATTTATAACAACAAAGTTTTATATTTAACTTGGCCTAAGATTTTATCGACAGCTTCAATGTCATTCTTGGTAACTTGGAACATGTATTTTATTTTACTAGCAGGGCATGGTTCTTGCAATACCGTTAGAAAGTCTGTTCATTGTATCCAAATTTTGTCTGGACGACTTGGCCAATTGCCGTATTAACAGAACTAAAAGCTAATGGGAATGAGCAACTGAACACCACCCCGTAAAACCATAAGATGATGGCGAAAACTTTATTTCTCAGTTCACATGCAAACAATACACCTTATGGACTTTTCAAGAAAGATTAACATGATATAAGTTTGTACTCTTTTAGACGTGGGGTAGACACTTTCCTGTAAAAAGATTAGAAAACAAAAATTAGTAATACTTGGTAAGCACCCTATAAGAATAATTCATTTTAAGTTTGGTTTAAATCCATTCAGCAGTTCTCTAGAAGATCTACGTATGCATTTCCTTAGTATCTTATGTAGAATAAATTTCCCTTTGGTGGCACAAAAACAGTTCTTGTTCAGCATCTCATAAGTAACATTCAGGCCAAGTTTTATTTGAATTAGTTGATTTGCATTGAGGAGATATAAGTTGTCGAAATGCTCATATGCAGAAACTAAATTCGTAGTAACTTCGGTATATTGATGTTAGCTAATGAGATAAAATTGCTAACATGTCCCCATTTTGTGGGATACATGTAATAATTTTGAGATAGAGTTATTCAACTTTTATTTTTACAAAATCCTTCAATTTTTACTGACTTTGTATGATTATCTAAAAGAAATGTAAGCAGGCTTTAATTACAACAAAAATTCTTCTTGTTAAATCTTAAAGATTAGACATTTTGTCTATATACTAAACAGAGATATAAATTCGAGCATGCATAAAAATGCCGAAGTTATTGTAAAGAGACATTATAACAAGTAATATCTCTTGACAACACATTTAAGATTTAGAAGAAGTTCTAATTTGGGGCATATATTAAAAAAAATACCTTATTATTGCAAACCGCCACTTTGATAAGTTATGTCTTCACAACGATCAATTCAAAACATTTGGAATACGATAAACCGAAATGTGTAAAAATGGAAGAGGATAATTAACCAATATGATCTTCATCAACAGCCAAGATCAGCAAAGAATAGAGCTATGGACGAGGGAGATGCTCTCTAAAATTTCGATATTGGAAGTTTGGAGGATATATTGATGGGACCCATATGGCAAAAGATGCGTTATTAATGGAAAAAAATCATTGATGTAGCTATTAATGAGATTGAAAAATCTAGCATCATTTATTTTATGACCACTTACGATTCCCAGGAGACATTCTGTCTCGTAGGAATATAAAAACAAGTCTGTGAGTAGAGGAGCAAAATTTGTGACCATTGTTATACCAACTTGCTTTTGATCATATATTTACTAATACATCCTTCGAATTTTTAAGTATCCACATGTGATTTATGGCATTTCTGCATTGAATAGTTTCACAGTATGCTGGATGCCTGTCATTTATTTCAGACAAAATACAAATGTAAATCTTAGTTCAATAGACAATTCAGCAATTGACAAGATGAAGATCATATTAAACAAAATTCAGAAGAGTTCAATTTCCCGTCGTGTTTTGAAAGACTTCTACCTCAAAAACGGTAACCTATCTTTTTTTTCGTTTGAATTACTTATTTTTCAATTATCTAACAAAAAAGTCATATTTTATTGAAATCCTTGTTATATTACAATTGACCTGCGAACATCTTTAAGTATGACTATTTACAGTTTGCAGTTTATCATTTGAAATTACAATATTGGAATACTTGGCGGAATAAAGTGACCTAAAGTCCAGTTGGCAATGACTGATATTTCCCAAACCGTACTTATACACAGTATAGATCTATCTTTAGAGTTTGAAATTTGATATTTGTAAAGCTTTTTTGTCTATAATTTTTAATACAAAATTATTTTGCTTGGCTCAGCTCTGTGGTTTTTATACCGTTTTGGGATTTATATTTACTTCTCCCTTTCCGATATCCTAGACCCGTCAACAACCGAAGTCATCGTACATTTAGTTTCTTCATATGGCTATTTCGATAACATAAGTCTGTTCAGTGTGGATCAAATCGAAACATTCGGAAGACCATGAACCAAAAAGTTGTAAAATCTGATAAAAAAAGGCAAATGACCAAAATACAAAAAATACCTATGTTGCATAATGTTGCATAACAAACCGATCAAAAAAAAAGCCCAATCGGGTTAAGACAGACCTTTACATGAGGGGAATATTCCTTACATTTTATCAAAATTTGCCAAAATTTAGATATTGCATGTTTCCAAATAAAGTTCGTGTTTCGGGTTAGTATCGAAGTACTGAAAAGAAAATTTATATACATTTCCTTGTTCATCAAAATATCGTAGTGAACAAAGTGATGCAATAGAAAACGGTTATCTGTTATCAATTTTATTCGAAACAACCACGATAACCTAGAATGCTACGAAAATCGTGATACCTTAAAGGTAGGACGCGGGTTTAAAACTGACCATCATTCTTGCGCATCTGACAAAAAAATGATTTCACCATAGGAATGTTGTCGAAAGGATTTTCGATGTCCTAAAATAGTTAAATGTCATCATATGTGCCGCTTTCATTTTTTACTGAGAAGAATATTGAACCATAATTCCAATTGCTTTTGCAACGTCCAATTTCATTGGTCAACGTCACGAACAACAACCAGATTTAGATCCTCGCGTAAATTCTAAAATATTTGAAAAAGTTCGTTTGTATATTAGCCAAACAATGAGATTTCCCACAGGTCAGTAGAGTCTTAACACATTGTTTTTATAAATTGTATTGTCTATGTTTATACGACTTGTTGCTATATTGTTTAATTTATATCATAAGGAGAGGACAGTCGATAAGTTGTGATAACTTGTTGTCCTATCCTTTTGCTTATTATCACGGGCCTAACCTCTACGCAATATTTTCTGTTGATGAGACACGGACAAGTTCGTATTAGGCTCGGAGCGACTCAACACAATGTAAACAAGAACGGAAAGACCGGAAAAGGTAAGAAAAACTATAGTTTCCTCTACAAATGCAATAAAAGTAACACGCTCATTCGGAGAAATGTCCTTTTATTGATTCAGAGACATTTTCAAAATAGTAAAACTGCTTGCCAATATCTTGTTTACTTTGCACAATGAATGTAAATCGCGAACACGTACAGTTTCCGAAGTCAATTTAAAGACCTAATATATATATATATATAAAGTAACAATTTATACGTCTTATAGTCATATCGAAATGGTATTCAAATATATTTGTAAATGCATTTTGGTTTATACCATAAGTAGTCTATGCTCAATGTTTTTGGAGTACAAGTAAAAAATGTGTTGATGCGTCCTAGTACAAGCCAGTAAATTAAAGGATGCATACTGTTATCCTTTCAGATAGAGCAATTTAACAACAGGAAAAATCACATTCCTATTTTCGGAACTGTTTTTGCAGTGCACCTTTGTACCAAATATTAGTTTGATTTAATGCATTGATGTGTAAAAGCTTCTAGATCATTGGTCCAAACCCGAATTAAAACTTAACTACTTCCATTTTGAGGAGACCTGATGTAGCTGAAACTTTGTCCGCCATTCATGACATGTAAGCTGATAAAGCTCCTAATAACACAATAACACAATCGTGGCCACGATTTGTTAATTCTTGGGAACGATTTGATAATTCTTGGGAACGATTTGTACCTCGTGGCCACGATTTGAAATCCAGATCATTATCCTAAAAGCAATAAGACTTTTTATTTCTCCACTCTGCACACCATGGTACCTCATGAACAACTGTAAGCAAACCTTTCCATTATTATTCGACGTCGTTTCATGAAGAGTGATGCTTATAGACGTTTTACTCATCTAGTCATAGGCTGTAATAAATCGTACTTATATAAATCTGAAAATAGGTACACCAAAGAAGACATCATTTAAATGTTGGACTCTCTTATCGATACTTTTTTTGTCCATTTTGGAGGATGACTGTTTCAATATACGGTCGGCATCCCAATGGGTTACGAATTGTGCACTTCTTCTGGTCGACCTTTTTTGTACTCCTATGAAGTTGATTTTCTTGATGTGCTGATGAGAAAAAGGGCAAAAAAACTAGCAAAATCTTTCAATTACAGCTTCCGAACATAGATGATGTTCTGTCATCGAACAATTCTAGTTTCGGTGGCTACCTTCATCTGATCTATCCAGATGAGTTAGACACTAAGCATGCCACAAATACTCCCAAATTGGATTCTTATCTTGAACTTAATCTTGAAATTGACTTTGGAGGGAAACTTTACACTAAGCTTTATGACAAGCTAGATGATTTCATCTTTCCAATTGTCACTTCTCCTTTCCAGTAACATTTCGTCTGCCCCCAGCGTTTGACGTATACATTTCACAACTTATACGTTATTCCCGGGCTTGTTTTTCGCTGCAGAGTCAAACGACTGACTACCAAATTTCTCAGTCAAAGATATGTTGTTTCGCAGTTTAAGTCGTCTCTGATAAAGTTCTTTGGTCGTCACCATAAGCTGAAAGATCGTGACTGGAAATTTATTTCCGATATGAAATCAGATTTTTTTCCGGAGTCTAATTCGTTTCACATTTACTCGATTGTGACTATTGTACCTGGTGTGACTTTTTGTTTATGGGCAACATAATGGCGGGTAGCTAATTAGCTGCTATAATTTCGCTTACTCAATTACTTAGAAGTACTCTTCAGTTTGGGTCTGTGTTGCTCAATTTGATCATACAGTTGTGTGTCTGTGTTTATTGTAGTCTCTGTTTTGTTGCCAGTACTGATTTTGTCTTTGTCTTATGGATTTCACGAGTCCTGGATTGTCCTTCGGTATTTTCTTCCCTTTCTTTAATTTTTTCACTTATATGTTCAATTGGATCCGACTCCTCCGTTTTTGTCTTGTACGAGCTGCATCCATAGTTATTCTACTTGTCCTATCAAAACACAACTACATTGAAGATTAAAAAGGAAAGAAACGACTCCATATAGACTTATATTAATCGAAATGTATTCAAAAGAGACAAAAATTACCACAAGCTGTATTCTGTGTATTATTCTTCGGTATGTACACGTAGTCCGCAAACAAGCATCCAAATACTCATATGTTAAGCAAGGTAAACTCGAATACTAGTGTCGGTTGAATAATCGTTCATGCACAGCCATTTTAGTCTTATAGTTGACTTCCGAATGGGTATTTTCAATTTTGCAAAAGGTTTGTCAAATTTCGATAAAATGCAGATTTTTGTAATAGATTTGGAAATTCCGAGCAAATAATGGCGTATTTGAGACGCTCCGAGCCTAATCTTGACGTAAAGGTTATGCCTTGTGATTATATGCAATAAAATAGTATTAAACTGAAAAAAAAAACAACAACAACAAAGTTATTTTCTCGATTAACGCTTCTTGCCCATTAATCGTGACGCTCCGAGGAAAATAGTGCAGTACATGGTGACGTCAAATTCAATGAAAACATTGTTTTAATTTCAAATAATTGGAATTATAATAAATAAAAGTAATTTTGGATGAGTTTATGGATGTGTAAACGCGGCCTTTAAAATATAGATTATATTTGGTGTATTTACACGAAAATAAAATTTTGTTAAAATTCGCTAAATTTCCGTATCATTTTAAACAAAATTTTATTTTGATCTTTTTAGAACGAAGTGAAATAAAAAAGGACAGCAGGAAACATGTACAATGGTTGAAAATTGCAATTTCATGCTACAATCTACACATGAAAATCACAAATAAGAAAAAAGACAAACAATAATAGGATCTCGGAACAGCCGGACTTGGTAACGGAACTAACACAAGTCTGAGGAAGGGTCTAAACCGGTATATGGGTACCCAAACCTCTCCTTTTTCTATCCCAGTTCCTATATATATATATATATATATAACTGTCTATAAATCCAGTCAACGTGGAAACTTGCCCATCTCCCCGGATTTGCGAATATTTACGCTAATACAAGGCCTAAAAAATTCAGATATAACGGTCTGTGGTAGGAACCCAACGTGGTTAGAATTAGAGACATGAATATCGAGATTGCCATCCCACCGAGGGATTAGGCTGTTTTTCGAATGCACAGACGTTACAGACAGATTACACTGCTCCTGCCATCTCTGTACGAGTCCATAGGGATGTAAAATAGAGTGAACTACAAATTTATTTTGACATGAATATGAGACTTAAGTATATTAATTAACCGAACTTTAAACATGTCTTTGGTGGTCCAGTGGTAGCGCATCAGACTTAGAACCTTGACAGAGGGGGTTCGGAGAGTCTGAGAAAACTACCAACTAGAAAACGTAATGGATATCGGATCGTCGATACAGGACAATGCAGCACAAACAAAATGATTATATAAGTCTAGAAGATTGTGCAACGATATCTATAGAATATATATAAGTTGTTAAAAATAAAGTGACAAAATTTTCAGTCAACTAATGACTTTCTTCAGTCTCTAAAACTTATAATATAATAGCGGTTGATGACACCAGAGTTTGATATACTTTTTATAACAGTATTTAATAACTAACTGCTGTATACAAGTAAGTGTAATAGATGGATAAATTATTAGTAGAACAGTTACTTGATGCCGAATAAAAACGGTGTTTGAATCAACAGCTGTAGTATGCATAAATCAAAGTCAAGGACAAGACAAAACACGAAACACCAGAAGACAAAAAACATAGGACAAAAACGAGAACACCTGAAGACTGAACACTAAAGACACAACACACCCACAAATACAAAACTCAAAACTAAAGCACTAACACTTACAGTGTGAACTCTACAAAATAGATTGGCAACAGGTGCTCCGAAAGGGTAAGCTTGTCCTGCCCTGTATACACAATACGTCACATTTTATGGGTCAAGCCAGGGTAAAGTCATAATAACTAATGTCAAATCAGATAAGACGTGAATATAGCTGAAAATTTCTATTCTCATTTGTGGACATTCCATATCTATCTTCAATGTAGTGGTGATGGCCATAAGATTCGTTAAGGGATGAAAGTAGCAAAGGCTGGACATATTCCTGACTTAGCAGTTTCTTTGATTGTGCTTTTGGTCTTTCACAAAGTCTCTGCACGAACTACATCCTCTAAATAGCGAATCAACTGTGAAATATACACTTCATACTCTGGAGAGGTAGGTATATTGCTGCTAAGAAAGTGAAAGTTCACATTTGTCATACCTCCTAGATTTCAGACATTCATGTCCATTAATGTATTATAAAATGTCCAGTTATGGAGCAGGTTGTCTCTTTAATTTCAAGCTCACTGGGGTAGATCAGATAATCTTGGATTATGAAAAGAAAGTACATCGTCTATATATCTGAAGCTGTTATTAAATGACTGAGCTAGTTGTTTTGTTTCTGTTGCACGAGCTCTTGTAAAACTTTGCTTCAATCGAATAAAAGAGCGCAGTACAGATGAAAGTGGTGCACAATTAGTTCCCATAAGAATCTCTATTGTTAGTTGAAAAACGCAGCCTATACATTCCACGAAAATGATGCTGATCAAAAACTCAAGCATCGTTATAACGTTATTTTCACTTATTTTCTGTTTGACTCAGTATGGTTATTAACAAGATAGGTTTTATCTTTTCCTATTAACAAAGAGAATGACTATGTGCTCCGATTGTTGGAGAAGCATTGATGTATTAATCATTTTCGTTTGTTATTGGGATAGGATGTTTAAAGAGTAGAAAAAGCAAATTTTTGAATGCTATGGCAATAGGCGAGACTGTTTGAGAAGAGGTGTTCAAGGAGACCTTTGGATTTTTTAAGAATCCTGATTTACGCTGCTCGTAGAATAGACTTTTTCGCAGTTGCTTTTAGACTATCTCTTACTGTAGTCAATAAAATTGTGAGGAGTTTTCATACAGTCCTTACTAAAAGAGCGATCATTAAGCGATCCGTCAGTCGTCAGCAATCAGTAATCGATCAGTCATTGATCAGTCAACGATCCGTAAAAGTTAGGAAAATTAATTTACGTATTTGACGAATAGAACACGTCAATTACGTCAAGGAAAGATGACTGATCGGTTCCATTCATAATTCACTGATTCATGCTTCAAGTAAATACATTTTGCAAAATTATAGTTTCGCTTCGTTACAAAATAATTAATGTACAATTATTTATGTACAAAAATCCCACACCCTTACTGTTATATTTATTTACTATTTGTTTGAAGAATTAAAAATTCGGAAGCATATCTAATTTGAACAAAATTGCGAAAATGAACAAATTTACTTTTGATAAAACCGTATTAAAGAAATACATTCGGTCGGTTTAACATTTAATGTAAGACTATTAATAGTTGAATGCAATCGAGCTGAACATTGATTTCTGTTCATATCACCCCCAACATGCCCAAAGATAGGAAAAAGATATTAATTAAATGTGTATATACGAAATGAGAACAGAAAAATATATGTATTGACAGACAAATCACAAACAAAAACATGTATCCTTTGTAGGTAGTATAGGTTTAATGCGGTTTAGATCACTTCTTTTCTCAAATAATCGAACTAGAGGCTCAGACTTTGAGCCTGAATCGCTCACCTGACAAAATCCTTACAAAGCAGGTGATGAACGTAATGTTTATTCCATGGGGTCTTATATTTAAAAATGTTGTGTGCTGGCGGTCTTGTTTATTATCAGATCAAAACCAAATAAGCAATCTTAATAAAGAACCTTCCATATGTTATTCCTGTAAAGTTTGGTTGAAACTACTGTAGGGGTTTCAAAATATGACTTTCCAATAGGCCAAATAGTAAACTATGTTCTGTCCTGTCGGCCATGTTTTTGACTTTATACTTTAAATAAATTGAACCAAGATGAGCAATCTTTGTAAGGACATACATCATATCTCTTAAGTTTGGTCGAATGTGCTTTAGTTATTTCAGAGTAAGAATATGAAAATGTGATATTTCCTATAGGGTCCTAGGATAAACCCAAGTTTTGCGCTGACGGCCATGTTTTTTATCGGATTGGGACAAAATGAGCAATCTCTGTAAAGGACTTTCCGTACATAATTGTTGTGAAGGTTGGTTGAATTTGCTTCAGTGGTATCAGAGGAGAAAATGAAAATGTGAAAAGTTTACAGACGACGCACGGACGACGGACCACGGACGCCAAGTGAAGGAATAGCTCACACTGACCCTTTGGGTCAGGTGAGCTAAAAATTATAAAACAAAATACAGCATTCCCAAGTTTTACAAAAATGTTTCTTAACATCCAAGAAAAATATTATACAATCTGTAGACACACCAGAATATGGAAGCGTATTAGAGTATTTGATAAAAATATTCAAACTTTCGACTTTTAAAATCGCGAAGTTACAATTTAAAATTAGAATTTCGACTCTTTAAACTCAAAATTTCAATTTTCACCTCAAAATTTTGCTTTTTCTAAACTCAAGATTTCGAGTTTGTATAAGAACACCAGTTAATTTTGTAAGTGTACAAAATATTGATCAAATAACAAAATATCGAAGTTACTTTGAATTTCATGCAAAACGAACAGTAAAATATTACAACTGGTCTTTTGTTATAAAAAATACACCCTTTATACGCATATAAAGTAGCATGCATTGTTAAAGCAGAAATGTACAAACAAAACTAAGTCTCTGTATACATTATGAATTACGAAAATTCACATAATTAAGAAAAAAAATCTTATTTTAACTATTTTAAAGATAATCTCATTTTGACATTATGCAGAAATTAAATTTACATTAAGTTCGGTATTTAGTCATTTGATAATGATTTGTTTTCGTCATTTTTTTCACGTTTTTTTTAAAAACACTTTAAGGATTTGTTCTGTTCCTCGTTTGATGATAATAGATTGTCAGTAGCATCAGACTGAGGTAAAGTTTCTGAAGATGAAACTGTTGGCATTTGATACTATTGTGCTGCAGCTGCAGGAGTTTCATTGTCTTGTACAGAAGTTCTGCTGTTCTTCAGCCGTAGGAATTTCATAGTCTTGTGTAGAAACTGTGCTCATTTGATACTGTTGTTCTTCAGCCGTAGGAATTTCATAGTCTTGAGCAGAAGCTGTACTCATTTGATACTGTTGTGCTGTAGCTGCGGGAGTTTCATTCTGTTGTGTTGTAGGCACATCATAATAATGTTGTGATGCATCTGTAGGCACTTCATAATAATGTTGATTTTGTGTATGTGGAGAATTAAGCCACATTCCTGGCTGTTGTGTGGTAACATATACGATCCTTGTCCGCTGAAAATTGTTTTGTAAAAACATTACATTTCACACTAGTACAACTGATGCAACTGTTAAATCATTCGAATTTACTGTGACTGTTAACGTGCATTTGTAGCTAACAATGGAACTGAAGACATCTGATATCTGCATCTGTAGGCACGTGATACATAAATTGGTGCATTTCATTTGCCCACATTTTTTTATTCTATTTGCGCGCATTTTTATTTCTTTTGCGCACTTTCTTTATTTCATAGGCGCATATTTTGTTACTTTATTTGTGCACATTTCTTTGTTTTGTTTTCAGCTGAACTCTATCTTTTTCGTAAGCTAGATATTTAAGCAATAACAGTACATTATTTGAATACCCGAGGGCGTCAATCGTAGATTTGACGGTCAAAATGCAGTTTATAGGCGACGCGTAGCGGAGCCTATAAACGGATATTTTGACCGTCAAATCAAGATTGACGCCCTCGGGTATTCAAATAATGTACTGTTATTGCGATTCTAATGCAACAAATCAATTTCATGTTCTATTTTTAAATCGTAAATTTGTAACAATATTAGGAACCAGACTAAACAGGGAACATACTTTGTCCCAGGTGTGTAGATGGTGGAATTGACGGTCAGTTTTGACCAATCAAAACCTTCGTTATAGAAATGTTGCATTAGAATAGTCCTTTGACCCCTGCTTACCATTGGAAAGTGGAAATAGTGTATCTTTACAAAATATTTTCTCTCTATCTCTGAATATCTGAATTTTTCGTAAGTGCTAATCATAAAGTCAATCTTCATTCTCTCTCTGTTCACGTCGAGGTACTGTCTTTAGTTTTTCTTCCCCGTTTTTTTAATGTAAGTTGTCGTCTGAAGTTGTAAAATAACGTCTAAAAACAAAGATAGGATGTATGCTGTGTAGTACCGATCTTTGAAATGCCTATGAAAGCATTTGATCCATTGGTTGTTCTACGTGATTCGGGATTCTACACGCCGGGTATTCCGATACACAGAATCGGAGCGGGAACAAAAACATGGAGCTCATTTTTGTTTACGTGCGGTAGGGTGGGTACAGATTTCTATAAATAAGTCAATATATGAAATAGGTGTAAGTAAATTGTCATATTGATTTTACAAATAAGTTAACTTCATATAAAATTTCACTTTCCCAAACGCTTTAATACACTGTTGGTAAAGATAAGTTTATCCAAGTTTGCTATTTTTTAAATGCGATGTGTCCAATAAATGTGATGGGACGTTCATGTTTTAGACCATATCCAAAACATCAATGATCCGTCTTTTCATTAATATCTACTTAGCATTTTCTGAAAGTATCAGTTCCGGACTTTACTCGTTATATCTTCATTTGGCTATTTATCCAACAAGGGTTCGTAATTATGGGCACAAAAATCCCGCGGAGCATGATACAATTGAACACAGAGTGGACACATTCAAATGATACAATGAACGCGGAGCTTATTCAGGCAAAAATAAAAGATGATGAAAGTTTTATGCAGTTTCGACTTGCTCTCTGCGTTGCCTACGACTTGAAAACAAATGTGTGCAACTAGTTAATCTACTTAAGATTAAAACACGTTGAAATAATGGTATTGCATCCGTATTTATAAAATTAAATCTCAGAATTATTGTTTGTCAGGCAATAATTGTCAGGAATATTTGATAAAAAATGTTCGACACAGCGGTACCTAAATCAGTTTTGATGATAGGCGCGTCCCACCGGTGGTCAATAGGGGAATGCCCTTTCTATTCGGGGGAGTCAGGTCATAATACGGAAAGCCTGACCACGAATCATTGTAGCCAAACTGTGTGAAGAAACGCCACGCTTCACGCAATGTAAAGAACCCTTGTATATTTTTCTAGAAAAAGAAAAACGTAAAGGTGAGAAATTGGTAGGGGCAGGAAATTTACACATTTTTACGAAAACTGATGAGTCTGCTCTCTAAAAAAGTTTATTTTAATTAATTGAATAATTTGTTTTTGTCCTGGTATAGCTGAAATATTGCTTACTGAACGTTAAACGCTTACTTATGAATCATTCAACTACGTATCTCGCTTAGGTTGACTCTTTACTTTCACATATAGATATATGAAATAGCACGCATCTCGCCTATTATACGGGAAATTTTTCACTAATTACGCTGCCAAAATTTTTACCTAACCAGAACAGTCTTGGATTTCAAATGTCTTTCTTCACCATATATGCCTGTCGTTCTGTCTGTCTGTCGATCTGTGAGTCAATGTGTCATCCTTTTGACAATCTGCACGATATCTTCTTTCACTTTGTATGTCCCCTCTTACTTTGTCATGTCTGCCTGTCGACCTGTCTGTCTGTTGACCTGTTTTCGTAATTACATGATATCCCTTTAACCTGTACGTCTTTTGTCTTACTTTATCGTGTCTACATGATATTTCTTAACTTGCATAAATGTTGCCTGCCTGTCGATTGGTTTATCTGTTGATGATTATCGAGTAAGGTTATGTGTTACAGTTAGTATACTAAGATAGCCAAAACATCAGGTCTTGGATAGGAACCCCAAAGTAAAGTAAATCTCTTAGTAGTATATAGGGACGAACAAAGTCGTATTTGTCGTGGTGGATGTGGTGGAAGTGACGTCACCGGAAGTGACGTAGACCGGAAATTACGTCACCGGAAGTCACGTGACCGGAAGCGGAAGTCACGTGACCGGAACACGAAGTGTTATTGTTGCGCATGCGCAACCGGAAGTGGTCCTTTTTGAAGCCCTATTCGGGCCTATTGACCGGAAATGACGTGTTGAAAGAGTGCAAGACCCCGCAGGGGTGTGGTTTCACCTAAGTCCATGACGCATGCGCGACCGGATGTGGGTGTAGCCCCATGTGTGCAAAGCGGAAGTGGTCTCAATTGAAGCCCTATTCGGGCATGTTGATAGGAAATGACGCGTTGGAACAATACGTCACCCTGCAAGGGTGTGGTTTCACCTAAGTCCATGACGCATGCGCGACCGGAAGTGGGCGTAGCCCCAGGAGTTGACCGGAAGTGGGTGTGTATCTACTGTAAGTAGCCATTTTTACCGGAAGTCGGAATTTTCTGATTTTTTCTTGTGTTGTAATTGTTTTATACCTTTATCAACGGTGTTCTTTGTATTTTCTACCTTTTTCAATGTTGTTCTTTGCATTTTCTTCCCTTTTCACACAATTTTTAGTAATTTCTCCCTTGTCTCACCGTTTTTATTGTTGTTATACCTTTTCAACCCCTTTTTAGTATTGTTCTTTGTATTTCAATCCAATATTTCACCTAATATCCTGGCCTTGTCAGTCAGTAATTGTCATTGTATTTTTTTGGGTGTCTTCTATCACGTCCGCGTTCGTCAAAGGGACATGACTCTTGGGATTTCCCGCGATTTGTGGGTGTCTTCTATCAGGTCTCCGATCATCGCGGCCATTTTGTTTTTCTAAAGAGATAACGCTTTGGAATACCCATGGTTTTTTGCGTATTCTCTTTCATTATCTCCCCTTTTTGTATGTTGTAACAATGTTCTTCTTTGTATTTTCTTCCCTTTTCATTCAATTTCTCCCTTGTCCCACCCTTTTTTAAATGTTGTTATACCTTTTCAACCCCTTTTCAATGTTGTTCTGCAATCCAATGTTTAGACTAATATCCTACCCTTTTTAAATGTTGTTATACCTTTTCAACCCATTTTCAGTATTGTTCTTTGTATTGTAATCCAATGTTTGACTTAATTTTCTCTTGTCTAACCCTTTTCATGTGTGATTTTCTTATGTTCTACCTTATTTTATAATTATGTCCCCTTTTCATCCAATTCTTAGAGGTATTTCCCTTTTCCCGCCTTATTTCTATACTTTCGTCTGCTATTGCCGTTGTATTATTATTTCCCATTATATTATATAATTAATTCCTATTATATTACATAATTATCTCCATTTTCATTCAATTCTTAGAGTGATTTCCCCTTTCCTGCCCAATTTCTATACTGTCGTCTGCTATTGCTATTTTGTTCCCTATTATATTTATTGATTATCTCCCTTTTCACTCAATTCTTAGAATTTTGTCCCTTCTTTCTCTAGTAAAATATGCTATTGCCTTTCTATTTTCCCTTTTTCACAATATTTCATGATGATCTTTATTCTATCGAACCTCTAACCCATGACAACTTTATATTCATTTATTATTTTTATTTGAATGTTATTCTGTTATTTTTTCGAACTATTAGAGGTGTGTTCATTTTTTTAAATTTATTTTTGAATATTATTTTTTTTTCTAATAATTAAGATTCCCAACACATACACCCGACCTAAACTACTTTATTGATGTTGTTTACCCAGTTTCTTAACCTTTTACCTGAACTTTTTTTAATGATATATTTTGCTAGATCTATCTCTTACGTTGGAGACAGAATACAAATTACTACTGCTATGATTAGGGTTAGTGTTAAATTATGGTTAGGGTTAGAGTTAGGGTTAGTGCTAGGTTAAGGGTTAGAGTTAGGGTTAGTCAGGATAATACTAGAATAATAGATAGAGTTGGGGTTAAATTATGGTTATGGTAAAATAACAGATAGGTAAAGGTAGAGTATGGCAAGGTTAGGGTTAAATTATAGATAGGGTTAGAGTTAGGTTTAGATTATGAAGGTAGAGTATGGCAAGGGTTAGGGTAAAATTATAGATAGGGTTAGAATTAGGTTTAGATTATGGTAAGGGCTAGGGTTACATTATGGTAAGGTTAGGGTTAAATTATGGTAAGGTTAGGGTTAAAGTTAAATGATAGATAGGGTTAGAGTTAGGTTTAGATTATGAAGGTAGGGTATGGCAAGGGTTAGGGTTAAATTATAGATAGGGTTAGAATTAGGTTTAGATTATGGTAAGGGCTAGTGTTAAATTATGGTAAGGTTAAGGTTAAAGTTAAATGATAGATAGGGTTAGAGCTAAATTATGGTAAGGTTAGGGTTAGAATTAGATTATAGATAGAATCAAGGTTATATTATGGATAGGTTACAGTTAGGTCTAGATTACGGTAAGGGTAAGAGTTAGATTGGGTAAGGGTTATAGTTAAATTATAGATAGAGATAGGGTTAAATATGGATAGTGTTAAGTTAGAGTTATCCATGGTATAAGAAGTCAGATAAAATTTCAAAATAGTTGCACATAGATGTCTCAATTAATTCGTCATGGGCAGTCTGGAGGTCTACAAGCAGATCGTGCATACCATGTTTGAAGATGGGGGTTATCAATTCTGGACGGATATATGTATTATATGTGTTCACTCAAACCTATTGTGCTGAATACAAAAGTATAGCAACAGAGATCTGGGCAGCTCATCATCAATTGATAGAAGAATTGGGAAAAGTGGATTGAAGATGTACAGAATGTGGACCAATCAAAATGTATGGATTTAATCCAATCAGAAACTGTGTTTACCTACTGGATTGACCAATCGGAATGCAGGAAACTAACCAATCAGAGGACGTTTTCCAAATATTACCTGACGAATTACAGCTATGGAGACAATAGACATAGAATATAAAAGGAGTACAAGAACAGACTGAAGCCAATAAAGACAGAATGGGTGTAAATATTGTTGACGGAGATTTATTGAAAGCAGAAAATGTAGATGTTATTGTTCATCAAGTGAATTGTCTTTGCATCAAGGTGCATGGATTATCACGACAGATAGCTGAAAAATTTCCATGGGGTGATATATATTCTAAACGTAGAGGAGAGGGAAGCCGGAATTTAGCAATCAAAGAAGACAGAGGAATTCCAGGAACGATAAAAGTATTGAGGTCACCTAAACCCCTGCAGCCAGATGTTGTATGCTTTTTGAGTCAGTGGGACTATGGAACTGTTGACCAAGCTCGTCGTCACATACTACCGTATGAAGATACCTACGAAAATAGATACCGCTGGTTTCAAAGTTGTTTGCAGTGCTTAAAATCATTGAAAATCTGTTCTGTAGGGTTACCCTACAAAATTGGATGTGGATTAGTAGGAGGAGACTGGACTTTATATTATAGAGCCATTGAAGAATGCTCAGCATCTACCGGTATCAAGTTGGTAATTTTTAGATCAAATGTTTGAAGATGCAAAACAGAGACTTGAAAAGATGATAGCTGTGTTTGAAGACAAAGAACCAGAACTGAAACGGATGAAGGTAGTTACAGAATCCAACCAAGTGGATATTAAGAAAATGGACATACTAGTGAAAGAAGAACCAGCACTGAAGAGAGAAAACTTAAATTGACAATAATGTAAAGACAGAAAAATTAGAATGTTACTGTGACTTTGTTTAAATAAAGCAAAAAATGAAAATGCATTGTCAGGGTTTGTTATTATAATGCCCCAGAAGGATAAAGTGATAAACCACCGATCACCATTACCAATCCCAATCACAACCCACTACCACCAAAATCATCTCCTATTTTCCAACACCATCACCATCACCACCACCACCAACAACAACAACAACACAGGCATAGCCCAACACCACTACCACCACCACTACCATAGACTATGATCCCACCACCACCACCACCACCATAGACTATTATCCCATCACCACCACCACCCAGATACCTTAAATTCACCACCACCACCACCACAACCACCGCCGCCACCACCACAATAGCCTATCAATCCACCACCAACAGCAGCAGCAGACCTCAGTATGGACGAGAAGCAGCAGCAGCAGACATACCTTAGTATTGACGAGAAGCAGCAGCAGCAAAAAATCCTGTAAAAAGGCCGGTAAAGACAACAAAACTGCGATAAATTCATCGAAAATACGATCTAAAACATGAAATATGAACAGAAATATGAAAAGAAATGTAAACTTTGACATAAAAATACAAACTGAAACAGGAAATTCGAACACAATTATACAACAAAAAGTGGATTGAAGCTGTACATAATGTGGACCAATCACAGCCGTCGAGACAAATGACTTGCACTATATAAAGGTGCGATCAACCAGCTTCCTCAGTCGCCAGACTGCAATGTCTACCAGTTCGAAAGCAAAGATACCTAAAGTAAATGGTAAGTACAATAATTACCCATCACTAATTAATATTCATAACTAAGTATAATGTCTATAACTAAATATTATAACTAAATAATATCATTTTGTCGTTACAGACGTATAACAGTGAACATCATCGTCGTGACAACCAACACCGATTTAGTTGTGGAATATGTGAGAAGACATTTTCTAGAAAATACAATCGTAACCGACATATGAGAATCCACAACCAAAACCCTTTACCCATATGTCATCAACAAGAGAAGCACAAAGTTAAACCAGAACACCAGCCAACAGACTGTAACAATGGGGAGTATATAATCAAGCTGAAAATTAAATAGGTGGTACCACCTGGCATAGAATTAAAGTGTTATACACTAACAGTTAAAAACGTTCAGGACTTCTTACTTGATCTACGCAACATAATAGATTCCATTCTAGGGGAGGTGATAGTTGAGATGGAACAGCACGATATAGTACAGACCACAATTCAGTGCCCAGGACTGGACTTACCTATTCACTTACCTAATATGCAGGTGGGCCAACTATGCCCGGGAGAATTGGTATGGAAAATCGAACACGTACTACAATGTGAACATTTGAAATGAAAACATTAATTTAAATACATATTGTACAGAAGGCATGTGGATCTCCGACCCGTGTTTGCCTAACTGACGGAGATAATAAAAAATGCATATCTGTTAATATCTTGTTGTTTATAAATACAAAATGAAACGAGAAACCAAATCCCAAATGGATACCAACCCAATACAAAATTGAGAAATTGAAAGTACAGAATGGAAAGTAATCTAGACACTAAAATTCGTGAACAAAGTATCACATAAAAAAGAACAAAAAAAAATGTGTATCTGACAAAACATATCAAGCGAAAACTTGTAATTAGGTTCAAATAACTCTGGTAAATACAAACAGCACTAAAATCATATCACGACCAATGCAACATAACTTGTCTACCAACACTGTAACATGAAGGTTGAGGTAAGGGTTATGGTACAGGGACAAAATTAAATAAAATAGCTTTTTTTAACAAACTAAGGTTAAGCCAATGCTACTAAGGTTATAGAAATACTTTTATGGAAACAGTACTTTGGGGTACAGTTCCAACAGGTTATAGTTACTCTAGGTTACAGATAAGCTAATAAAAGGAGATGAAAATGTATCATATCGATAGTAATCATTTTTGAGACAAAAAGTGGATTGAAGCTGTACATAATATGGACCAATCAAATTGCTGGAAATTCAACCAATCAGAAGCCTCCGTTTACAATTGATTGACCAATCAGAATGTAGGAATATCAACCAATCAGAAGCAGTCTTACGAAATGAACCAACCAAACACAACCATTGAGACTATATAAAGGTGCAATCAACCGGCTTTCTCAGTCGCTAGAATGACCAAAAAAAAATGGATAAAATTCATATGCAATTATTGTTTGCATCCCGTCCCGCTGAGGTCTACGCCATCTTGGTGAAGGCTAAAAATCTCCAGAAGCATTATGAAGGCCTCGAGAAATGGAAACAAAGACTAGTTGATGCATTTTACTCTGCCAACTGTAAATGAAATGGATAATTCATTATTGAAACAAATCACCTTCGAAAATGAATAAAAGAACATACAACTAAAAATTTTGTCAGTTGATTCCCAACTCTCGAACGTATCGGACAAAATGTCGTGCATCTACGTCGTTACTCCTACTGGAATGAAGAAATATGTGAAAGAAAAAGAAGAGTCGAAACCTGGATATCGGCGGAAAATCCGGCCAGATTTACCTTTTATCAACACTGACACCATGCATTTAAAACCCCAAAAAAAAGAAGTGCTCCAAATGTCAAGAAATAAAGAAACGCTTTGAATTCGACAATAAGAGGTGGATTTGTAAAATGTGTACCGATTTTTATACCGAATGGGCCAAACTGAACAAACAGGTGAAAAAGGACCGCAAAAAAATTACAAGAAGACTATACTGCCAAGAAAGTCAACACCACAACGAATGAGACAAAGCCCCAATGAGCATCAACAAAACAAAGAAGATAAAAAAAATAAAAAAGGAACAGAAAAGATCAAAGAAAAGAATAAAAGATGAAGAAAAAAGAAGGAAAAGGGGTAATGCAGCCTATAACTATACGGTTATAGCCAGTCACAAGCCTGGAGAAATGTAGAGTGACCTAAGTAAGCTCTCGCATATAATGACAATACAATAGATCTAGCAAAATATATCATTAAAAAAAGTTCAGGTAAAAGGTTAAGAAACTGGGTAAGCAACATCAATAAAGTAGTTTAGGTTGGGTGTATGGGTTGGGAATCTTAATTATTAGAAAAAAAAATAATCAAAAATAAATTTAAAAAAATGAACACAACTCTAATAGTTCGAAAAAATAACAGAATAACATTCAAATAAAAATAATAAATGAATATAAAGTTGTCATGGGTTAGAGGTTCGATAAAATAAAGATGATCATGAAATATTGTGAAAAAGGGAAAATAGAAAGGCAATAGCATATTTTACTAGAGAAAGAAGGGACAAAATTCTAAGAATTGATTGAAAAGGGAGATAATCAATAAATATAACAGGGAACAAAATAGCAATAGCAGACGACAGTATAGAAATTGGGCAGGAAAGGGGAAATCACTCTAAGAATCGAATGAAAAGGGAGATAATTATGTAATATAATAGGAATTAATTATATAATATAATGGGAAATAATAATACAACGGCAATAGCAGACGAAAGTATAGAAATAAGGCGGGAAAAGGGAAATACCTCTAAGAATTGGATGAAAAGGGGACATAATTATAAAATAAGGTAGAACATAAGAAAATCACACATGAAAAGGGTTAGACAAGAGGAAATTAAGTCAAACATTGGATTACAATACAAAGAACAATACTGAAAATGGGTTGAAAAGGTATAACAACATTTAAAAAGGGTAGGATATTAGTCTAAATATTGGATTGCAGAACAACATTGAAAAGGGGTTGAAAAGGTATAACAACATTTAAAAAAGGGTGGGACAAGGGAGAAATTGAATGAAAAGGTAAGAAAATACAAAGAAGAACATTGTTACAACATACAAAAAGGGGAGATAATGAAAGAAAATACGCAAAAAAAACCATGGGTATTTCTCTCTTAGAAAAACAAAATGGCCGCGATGATCGCAGACCTGATGTAAGACACCCACAAAACGCGGGAAATCCCAAGAGTCATGTCCCTTTGACGAACGCGGACGTGATAGAAGACACCCAAACAAATACAATGACAATTACTGACTGACAAGGCCAGGATATTAGGTGAAATATTGGATTGAAATACAAAGAACAATACTAAAAAGGGGTTGAAAAGGTATAACAACAATAAAAACGGTGAGACAAGGGAGAAATTACTAAAAATTGGGTGAAAAGGGGAGAAAATGCAAAGAACAACATTGAAAAAGGCAGAAAATACAAAGAACACCATTGATAAAGGTATAAAACAATTACAACACAAGAAAAAATCAGAAAATTCCGACTTCCGGCAAAAATGGCTACTTACAGTAGATACACACCCACTTCCGGTCAACTCCTGGGGCTACGCCCACTTCCGGTCGCGCATGCGTCATGGACTCAGGTGAAACCACACCCTTGCAGGGTGACGTAATGTTCCAACATGTCATTTCCTATCAACATGCCCGAATAGGGCTTCAATTGAGACCACACATGGAGCTACGCCCACTTCCGGTCGCGCATGCGTCATGGACTTAGGTGAAACCACACGCCTGCGGGGTCTTCCACTCTTTCAACACGTCATTTCCGGTCAATAGGCCCGAATAGGGCTTCAAAAAGGACCACTTCCGGTTGCGCATGCGCAACAATGACACTTCGTGTTCCGGTTACGTGACTTCCGCTTGCGGTCACGTGACTTCCGGTGACGTAATTTCCGGTCTACGTCACTTCCGGTGACGTCACTTCCACCACATCCACCACATCCACCACGACAAATACGACTTTGTTCGTCCCTATATACTACTTCCCTTAATGAAGGGATGCAGGGGTCGTTTTAGGAATATACTGATCTGTAGCGTTCATATACAAATATTTCAATATATACAGCGTGCTTAGACATGTACAATGTATAAACATATAAAACTTAATAGCCTACATGCAAATGCACATGAAATATCTAGTGGCTAGGACTAATGATACAAGCTATGCTAACTTCTTGTAAAAATCTTAACATGATAGTTCATGCATGACTGAGGGTTCTGATACACTTTTTCGGTGCGGACATAACTAAGGAGTCGTGGGCATGGAATCGGTATCTTCTCCTCAAGACGCAACTGATAGTCAAATAGCATGTGGCTAGGACAATTGGTAGTCTATAGTCTATACTATCTGCTTGCGAAAAAATTGCGTGGTCACTCATGCATGACTCGGGGGGGGGGGGGGGGGGGGGGGGGNGGGGGCTGGTTAGGTCATATAAGTAGGTACATTTAGTTGAATTGTACCGATGCTAATGCTACTAGTACTATTGACCTATAACTAACATAAGCATTTCAAATTGCCAAAATGGTATCCCTTATCTCACTTCTGCGACTTTTCGTCGCATGCGAGTTTGTGACTTTAAACTATAACCTTATAGTTTTATCTTTTTACTTGGGCCATAAAGGGACTTTCACGTTTAAGTCTTTGCTTATATTTATTAATAAGCGCAATACCATTTTTCAGAGGCAGTATGTATAGTATCTTTTCAGACCATATGATTTCACCGATTTAGAGTATTTGTCGATTTCTATACTAGATCTTTACTAGATCTAAACGGTATTATTTTCTAACAGTGGAATGTTGTTAAGGGGTAAGGGGTAAATCATCATAATTTTTCTCTCTTTATTGTGTTTCCAATTGCAGCAACAGTATGATATAATTCATTTAAGTATACACTGCACTTTTTATTCATTCGTAGTATTAAAGGCTTTCTTTGCATACCCAAGAACTATAGAGACTAATACCGAGTAAATATGGCATTCTAACATGTCTTTAATTAATCTCCTGTTGTGATTATACATTTTTCTGTGCTTTCTTCTCTTCAATCGATTTTGTTCCTTATGTCCGGTATCCGTGTTCCGTGTGCCATTATTATAAAAGCTCCGCGGTTTTTGTGCCCATAATTTCGTACCTATGTTTGATCAATCGCCAAATAAAGTTATAACGAGTTAATTCCACGAACTGATACTTTCAGAAAATGTCCAGTAGATATTACTGAAAAGACGGAATCATTGATGTTTTGGATATGTTCTACAACATTAACGTCCTATCACTTTTATTGGAAACATCGCCGTGAAAAATAGCAAACTCTGATAATTTAATCTTTCCAAACAGCGTATCAAAGCGTCTTGGGAAGGGAAATTTTATCTGTGGATAACTTATTTATATGTAAGATAATTATGACAATTTATTTACACCTATTTCATACGCTTTGTTGACTTATTAATACAAATCTGTACCTACCCTACCGCATGTAAACAAAAAGAGGTCCGTGTTTTTTGTGCCCGCTCCGGTTCTGTGTATCGCAATACTCGACGTGATTCTAGGTGAAGGAATATTTGCCCATAAGGACGGTGGAAATAAAGTCACTGGTCTAATTTAGGACACAGCAACTTAGTCTGCCAACTTTATATCTTTCATAACAAACCAGCAAGCAATCTAACCGGTCTCCAGAAAAGATAAACCAAAGCAATATAACGATATTACAAGGTTCATTTTTATACTCTGCACTGAATCAAAATTACTGAATCTTTCTAACATTATCATGAAATTTTATTGACATTTAATTTTGTTGATTTTAACTTTTGGTGCAAACAAAATAAATATGCGCAAAATAATGAAAGAAAATTTATACGAAAATGAAATATTCAAAAGTGCGCAAATGAAATACCACATAATCTCAAAAAGTGCGCAAATGAAATGCATCCACATACTAAATAAGCATATTCCATTATCAAAATTACTGGGGCTGTTTAGTCTTGCGTGTGTGTGCGTGTGTGTGTTTTGTTTTGTTTATTTTTAATTGTCATATTTCAAATTGTTATTAAGAATTATAAATGACGATACAAGTGATACCTATTTATTAAAAATGTAAGTCGGAGGAAAAAGATTGGTAGATATTTAATCAATATACCTGTAGTGCCTTCAAAAATGAGATTTATATGAATGAAGCTTAGAAACAGGGGCAATGCGAGCTTCAGCGAGCATTGCTGATGTTTCATGCCGAATACAAATAAATCTTATATTTGAAGACACTTCACGTATATTGTTTTAATGCTACAATCTGAACGAGTAACTTCATTTTGAATGGTTTAAAATAAATATATATATATAAACATCTATAAACAAAGCAACAACACCAAAATTCCCGATACTGGATCCGACAGGATACACACCTTGTGAGAAGAATATAAACAAACAATAGACGAAAATAAACATTACACAAATAATTCAGTTAATATTTTAGCCCCTATCCGGGCCTTTTTCAGGAAACAACAAAAATTAAAAATAAAATCAAACAAAAACTATGTACAAAAAAGTTTATACAATATATTAACAGCTACTCTCTAGACGCTGGTTATCACAAATGTAATTCGAGATGAATGCCTGGAGGGAGATGAAGAAAAAACTTTTGTCAGTTACTGTATATCGAAAAGTATTTTACAAAATCAATAATTGAAGACAATGGAAGAAATAATATCCGCAAGTGGGAAATGTGTTATTTGTAATTTTTTTTCACAAATTTCCTGCTGCTTTTAGAATTTTAATTATCTCAAAAAGTCAGGTTTTAATATTCAAGCTGGATTTAATTTTTTTTTTCATCCACTCTTTAGCTTGTCGCTTTGTCTCATTCCAAGATATATTTTGGTCAACGGCGACAACTTGCATGTCTCTCCAGCTGTGTCCTATGATGTTGAAATGGACAGCCGTTGCCTGTGTTAATTCTTTTTACTTTATGTGATTACGGGGTAAATTAATACGGAGATTTAGTGAATATATTGCTGTTGACATACCGCACACGTAATCATATATAGATTTTCGGATTTATAGGACAAATTGCCGAAAATTTTGAATTTCTCGCCAGTTGCTGTGCTCTTAAATGTCGATATTTTGAGACTGTGTTTTCACAAAAGACACCGTTTGTCTTAAAAGGTCTTAAATTGTCCTATTACAAGTGATTTTAGTTTAGCCTTAACGAGCATGTCCTTCAAGTACTTGGGCCTGTGAAAAGATATAAATGGTGGTTCTGGGAAAAGGGCTTTCATTTTAGGTGACACATGCAAGGCTGTCATGCATTCACGTGTAATAGCTGACAAATCTGGAAGTTGTGGATGGAAAGTCGTAACAAATGGGATACGAGAGTTCCTTTTCTTTTTATTTCGGTATTGTACAACTGTTTTCGTTCTAAAGTTGAAACCTTTTCAATTGTTTTTTGCACTTTGCGTGCTTTGTAACCCCTTTTTACTAAATGGTCTTTAAGTTATCTACTCCTATTGTTGACTGTCTGGTCATCTGAGCATATCCGACGTAGTCTGGTGGAGAGACTATAGGGAATTGCGTCGATACAGTGTCTTGGATGACAACTGCCTGGTAGCAGATATGTGTGTGTATCGGTTGATTTTGTGTGTAGATCAAAGCCGATTTTTCCGTCGGCAAGCGTTGAAGTAGTGTCGAGGAATGCATTGGAAATTTCCGATATGTTGGCGGTGAATTCAATTGATGGATGATAATTGTTTATAAATTCCATAAATTCATCAAAAATGTTGTCTTGTTTCTGTCCATTTCATTTCAATATCGTCAATTAAACGGAGCCAGCTATAAGGCTTGAAAGCTGCTTCCTGGAGCACACGCTTTTCTAAATCGCCCATGAGAATATATTGACGTAAGATGGAGCTACCCGCGTGCCCATTGCAGTCCCATTAACTTGAAGAAAATGTTCGCTGTTAAAAACAAAGTTGTTACGTTTTAACACAAGACTCAGAAGGTTAACTAAGGAATTTGTTAATGGTGATTGAATAGGCCTAGTATCCCAAACTTTTCGGAATACCTTTATTCCCTCTTCGTGAGGGATGTTTGTATAAAGAGATACCACATCTAAAGTTACCAAAGGAGATTTTCAGATGGTGTTTTATTTATATAATCTGTAGTGTCTCTAACAAAGGAAGGGAGAGATTCAACAAAGGGTTGAAGCTGGAGGTTAAAAAAAATTGGAATTTTTTTTCCGTCGGATGACCAATACAGTTTATAATAGGGCGCCCTGGGATCCCTTCCTTGTGAATTTTTGGCAAAAGGTAGCATAAACCAGCTCTAGGATTTTCAGGGAGAAGGCCATCAAATGTTTCTTTATCTAGTTCTTCATTATCGAGCATGGATCGCAGTGCTGATGGTATTTCTTCGCTGTATTTCTTGGATCATTTTAATTTTTTTTCTTTTATAAAATGCAGGTTGAGAGGCTGGCTTCGCTAATGTAGTCGTCGATGTTCATAACGACTACTGTGGACCCCTTGTCCGCTTTCTTGATGACGATGTCCTCTCTTTTTTCAAGATTGTGCAGGGCTTTTTTTTCACATTTCGACAGATTAGAAAATGGTGGTCTTTGACATGGTAGCTGACGTTCCACTTCTTCGATGTATGGACAGCTTCGATGTATGATTCCAAGGCTTTGACTTGCTGCACTTGGGTGTCCAGGTACTCTTTTTTTTTACTCATAACGAGAACTAGTCGGTTATGAAATTTCTCACATCGAGTTAAATAAATTTTGCAAATGTTTGAAAGCGAGGCTTGCCGAGCTTTTAAAAATTTGAAAATTTATTTAACGAGATGTGAGAAATTTCATAAAAAACGTGCTTAAGTTGTGGAAACTGTTTCTCTAATGACTGGACGAAAAATACCGAGGATTGTTTTCCGAATAAATTTGGCGGGAAATGTCACGAAACTTGTTCTTCTCTCTAGAGAGGAGAACAAATGTTTCACCACCGTTCAGGGAATGTGAAAACTGGATAGAAATAAGAGAAATAACAAATAATCACACAGCATTCTATCTAATTATCTGATTGAATCCATGATGTTATATACACAATAACATTGTAATTAAAAAACATTCTCTCAACGCATTTTCATACATATCCCTTTATACGTGCTAAAAATAACCAAATTCATTATAAAAAGTTATAATCTGTGACTGGCAACTTTACACTTGACTACATCAAAAATTGAGTCGTTTCAACATTCAGACATGACTTGGTCCTATGTATTTTCTCAAGGGTTATACATACATCGCGGTCTATGTCTAATTTATTTTTTCGTTGTTGTTGTTGTTAAATGGATGCCTCCTTATACTTCAAACAGACAAATTAAAAAAAATGAAGACATTTAGAGTAAGCCAATGTGATACATTGATCGAGTTTTCATGTACAATAGCATATAACATTAATTAAGAAAAGATAGATGAATCTAAATATATTATAAGTTCAAGATATGACTGTCAAATGGTTTTCAGTGAACAGTTGGCAATAGACAATATCCGAGTTCTGGTATTCAGATTCACCAGTTATTGTATGTCCGCCCTACGTCACAAACGTATCCGCCCCATGTGACCAACTTTATGACGTTTTAGGCTCTATGGCGTGACGTTTTCTATACTGTGACGTATTGAAATGTAGTCTGGTAAATCATAATACCAAAGGTAGGATATGGTCTATTAACATAGATAGGGATATTCTGGGATGTATTCATCAATACTGTGGTTAAATTATTTTTACATAAATGATTTATCAAACCATTCGTGATTTTTTTTACAAAATAAAAAAAATCTGGTGAAGTACCCTGTAGTAAATAAGAAAATGCAAGAGTAACTGTTAATTTAGTTAATGCATATCACAGTAGGTAACGTCGTCCTGCGAGGACATGATTTTCTACGATTTTCCCAAAATGATTTTATACGATTGTCATGGATTGGACCCGATTTGACAAGCGGAAATACTCCTGTGTGTTGTTATTCTCTATCATATTTTGCAATTTTTACTTAAATGCTACCTCTTTATCTTTCTGTCCTGATTTGTGTTATTGTTATTACGTAGAAACCAGCGAATTCGGAGTTCCGTGTTGTCCCGAAATTTACACGAGTGTCCACTACTGATGTCCCAGATTTTAAACGATGTGTCTGTGAATTTATACGATAGATATTTCAATTAAAATGATACCACTGCTTTAATGGCAGGATAATCATGAATTTTGTAAGCAAAAAATGATAGATCAAATTGAAATTTAAGTTTTATTTTCTAAATTAACCGTCGCAACGAAGTAAAATAAGCTGAGTAGACAAATGATTTGGATTTATATTTTTTGTTCTTGTATCGCATAATTATCTTCCTGTCTACATTTGTGGTTCTCATCCAGATTTTCCATTCTTTGAATTGAAATAAAAAAAATCCTATACATAATGAATTATCTGATTTATGAATGTGCTCTAATAAGTAACAAATGTGTTAAAATTTATATCCAAGAAATATAGTTTATTGCTTGTCCAGAATAATGCCTAGTCAATATAATGCATATAATATAGTATCATTGCATAATGTATTTCATATTGGCATAGTTTTAGATCCCAGGTAAGTCATATTGGCCAGAGGCGCAAGCTACAATCAATCAATTAATGCTACATCAAGTACATCGCTTAAAATTGAGTGTCAGACAATTCAGTTTTCGTAACATGAGAAACCCTACAATGCATACTCCTACTTCAGAATACATAACTAACCAACCCTTACTATAGTTAAGACTTCAAATTCGTTTATCGCTACCATCAGCGATATGGTGTTCCCTATTTCTACATCTTGTTTTCCTGTTAACAATAAATACCACATTCAGACAGCCAGACTAACTTGTTGTCTGCAATAAAAGGGGACTCATATTAACGGGAAAATATATACATCGAACTATTTTTTATCGTCCGTATGAACTCAATTCTAAAGTTTGTTTTATATCTATTCACAAGTTAAAGGATGAATCAAATGTTACATGTTGGTTCATAATGAATATTTTGACACTGTTAAAAAACAGTTGTTGTGTCATGTGTATTGCCCTTAAAGAAAAAGGACATCCGTTATGACCAGATTCTACTACGCAATTATGATAATCATCTCAGTTAAATGACGGAAAACCGCTGTAACAGACAGTGCCTACCAACGACAAAAGGATCACAATTATTCGAGTCGTGGGCATTACTTTGTTGTTCGACCAATCAAATGCAGTTATGCTATGTCTAACTCAATGTTTGCTTCTATATCACTAACTGGCAGTGACAAAAAGCTACATTATAATATTTGGGGATGTTTATACGACAGCATTTTTTTTTAGGTCGTATAAGTATATGTTATTAGGTTTTGCGTCAAATTCTCCCAAGGTTGCGTGGAAAATGAGGTTCATTCTTTTTTACAAAATGGGAAATGTTTTGTAGTTATTTTATGACTGCATAATATTTTTGTCGGCTAACATTATTGAATTAAGAAATGTTTTGATCGAACCATGTTAGTAAATCGAAGTAAAGTCTTTTTTTTTCATTGCAGAACCCTCCATTGTTTACATTTGTCTCCCAGTTCCTAGGCATTTTTATGACGTCACAATGTAAACAAAATGGTGGCTCTGCTGAAGTTATCAGCGACCTAGTTTCCGTTTTTTTTTCAAACGTCTTTTTTTTATTTTTGTGTATTGATGACGGTGTCGTATGAGATTTTAAAGTCTATGAAAACTGCAAGTTCCGGTTCCGGTTTTTGTCATGTACTTGCAGATTTCATACGGGGGATTATGAGATTTTAAAGTATGCGACGTAGGACGGAAATATTTAAAAATATGCTTTCTATATGAAATTTAACGTTAATATAGTATAGGTTCAACTTCATAAAAAAACCAAAACAAAACAAAAAAAGAAAAAAAACAATTATGAGGTGACGAGACGTGAAGTTGACGGGGTTAGTGGGGATCAATTAAGTTTTGAAGTAAATTGATTTTCAACATTGAGACACAACTTTTAGGAGTGCGAAATGTATGCACTTTTTAAACAACCAGTAGGCAGTACTTAAACATCAACAGGGCGGCATTTATGCATTTTTACTCATGGGGGGAGGTCAGGAGCATACCCTTTGCAGAAAAAAATGGGTAAAACTCAACAAATTGTTTTTATGTGGGGATAAATTAATATTGTTATTATAATTAAATTAATTCAAATCAATATTAAATGAATTAAACATTTTTATATGTTTCTATTTCCTTGAAATCATTAACTCATATGGTTGTTACTGTTTTGAGGAATAGCTAAAGACATTATAACCTACCAACCAGCAGAGAACCTTATGTCTCTGATAAGGTCAAAATGACATTTTACGACCCAACTTCACAACAGATAGCCATAAATGGTCATATATTATTACTTGCAACTATTTCCACAGCCATGAAATCTGCAAGTATAAGGTCAGAATGATATTTTATGACCCAGCCTGACCACAGATGGCTATAAATAATCATAATTATTACATGTAATCGCAACTATTTCCACAGCCGTGAAATCTGCAAGTATAAGGTCAAAATGATATTTCATGACCCAACCTGACCACAGATGGCCATAAATGATCATAATTATTAATCACAACTATTTCCACAGCCATGAAATCTGCAAGTATAAGGTCAGAATGATATTTTATGACCCAACCTGACTACAAATGGCCATAAATGATCATAATTATTAATTGGAACTATGTCCTCAGCCATGAAATCTGCAGGTGTAAGGTCAGAATAATATTTTATGACCCAACCTGACCACAGATGGCCATAAATGATCATAATTATTAATCGCAACTATTTCCTCAGCCATGAAATCTGCAGGTATAAGATCAGAATGATATTTCATGACCCAACCTGACCACAGATGGCCATAAATGGTCATAATTATTAATCGCAACTATTTCCACAGCCATGAAATCTGCAAGTATAAGGTCAGAATGATATTTTATGACCCAATCTGACCACAGATAGCCATAAATGATCATAATTATTAATCGCAACTATTTCCTCAGCCATGAAATCTACAGGTATAAGGTCAGCATGATATTTTATGACCCAACCTGACCACAGATGGCCATAAATGGTCATAATTATTAATCACAACTATTTCCACAGCCATGAGATCTGCAAGCATAAGGTCAGAATGATATCTTTTGACCCAACCTGACCACAGATGGCCATTAATGATCATAATTATTTTTACATAACTATTTCCACAGCCATGAAATCTTCAAGCATAAGATCAGAATGACATTTTATGACCCAACCTGACCACAGATTGCCATGAATGATCATAATTATTAATCACAACTATTTCCACAGCCATGAAATCTGCAAGCATGATCGGAATGACATTTTATGACCCAACCTGACCACAGATAGCCATAAATTCTCATATCTTATTACTCGCAAATGAAATATGTAAGAATAAGGTCTGAAGGACATTTAATGACCCAGCTAACCAACAAAAAATAATATTTGGTCAGAATTATTCATCAAATTTGCAAGCTTTAATTAAATCAACCCATATAACCATTGAGGGTCATTATTTTTAATTGCAACCTATATCACAGCAAAGAAGTTTTAGCCTTATTTGACATATTTCCCATAGCCATGATTTGTCAGTTATAATAACCAAATTTTCGGCCATTATTTTTCTGCTTGTTTTAGGTGACCAAACGGTCACCAAGCTAAGACCCTTTAATTGAATGGAACTTTGAATATGTTTCTGTATGAAATACAAACATCTTTGAAATATAAATATCTAAATCAAACAATCCATTTCCCTGAAAATTAATAATCACGCTTCATCTGGGACTAAATTATTAGTCCTAAAATGAATTAAAAGACTCAAAATGAAGGATGCTTCGAGCAGACACATATTGATAAAGTATCTATAGAAATACAAATGAAACAGAGATAGTCCCTGAATGAAATTAAGGCATTTTTTTATTTCATGATGAAATACTGACAACCTTGATATACTTTACTAGAGTACAATCAGTTCTACATAATTTAATCTGAAAGAAACTTAAGACCGTGACCAACAGTGCATCTTTTGATTAAGAAAATGTTTTACAAAGTAATATGGGAGGTTTCCCGCACATTTCGCAATTTCGGAACTTGCAATTCTCACGCCGGAAGTTAACATGGCCAAAACCGGAACTGGAACTTGCAGTTATCATAGACTTTAAAATCTCATACGACAACGGTAATTATTTACAAAATTAAAAACAGAATTCTTTATCTAATTAGGATTTATTTCTTGCGAAACGGATGAAAAGGATATTGCTTGTCAAACGTTGGGGGAACTGCCTTGATAACTCCAGGTCAAACTCTTGATAAGTTCGGGTCAACCGTATACGGCTTTTGCAGAAGTGCTAGGCGCAGGGAAAGACGATAATGGTATGATACTGGCGGTGTCGTCGTCGTCGGCGGCGGCGTCAGCGTCTGTAGACACTTCGTTTCCGTGCGATAACTTAAGTTCTGGTTGACCAATCCTTATGAAATTTTAACACAATGTGCCTTGGCACAAAGGGAAGGCTGTGATTAGTCTTGGGTATTGTAACCTCCCCTTTATTGAAAAGAGGCCAAAAGCGACAAATTCGGTATTTTCGTATATTAGGCAGTAGAATATTTATTATTAATCATATTTTGATGGGGTTTCTTTCATTGTGCTCCTTATTAAATTTCCAATCAGCAGTATGAAACGGATTTCACATCGCATGTACCATTCATATGATAAATGGGGCTCTAACGGGGGGGTCTAAAAAATTTCATTTTTTAAAACATTTTAGTGCGATTTTGATGCAGTTTTTTTCAATGGATTCCTTATGAAAAATTGATGCAGCATCAACTATTAGATTTTTTAAATTAATGCAGCCTCAGCTATTAGATTTTTGGTATCTTGTTTCTTTTCCCAGCTCTGAAGGGCCGAATAGGGTCAAAATTGCAAAATCTGCAGATAACCTAAAATTTAAATTTTTCATCGGATTTCGATAGGATTTTTTTTCTTCGGATTCTTCTTGATATAAGCTTTCAGTAGTATGCCAACGGATTTGGCATAGCTCTTACCGTTTCCAAGCTACAAAGGGTCAAGGGTCCAAGATTGCAATTTTTCTTAGTATGTTGAATCATTATTTTTCATCGAAATTCGATGGGATTTTTTCTTTGGATTCCTTTTGATGTAAGCTTTTGGAAGTATGACAACCGATTTGGCGTAGCTCTTTCCGTTTCGGAGATACAAGGGGTCAAAAGGTAAAAAACTGCAACTTTTCGAAATATGTGAAATCTTTATTTTTCATCGAATTTCGATGGGATTTATTTCTTTGGATTCCTCTTGATATACCGGTAAGCTCTCCATTGTATGCCAACAGATTTAAATACGCTTCAGTGGTTTCAAAGCAGATTATTAAAATTATTATCTCCAATCATATCCAATGTTTTATAATGCTCTGTTCTGATATATATATATTTTTTGCAAGGTTCAAAAGAAATGAGCAGTGTTTGTAAAGGACCCTCCATTGTTCATTCCAATGCAGTTTACTAGCACTTAAGTTTTAGAACAGATGATGAAAATCACGTTTTTCCCATGGCGCCTTGCGTTAAACTATGTTCCGTGTTGCCAAACATATAGAATGAAGTGAACAATTTTCGCCAAGGACTAACCATTAATGGAGAAAAGATAACAGGAAACACTTACAATGGCCGAACATTACAATCACATGCCACAATCCACCAGGGAATCGCACAAAAACAATAAAATGACAAAAGACAAATATAGACAACGATAGGAACTGGGGATAGCCGGACCTGGTACCGGCACTAGCAAACAACTAGCAGTACGGTTAAACCGGTTTATGGGAAACCAAACCTCCCCTTCCTCTATCCCGTTTCCCTATTATATAATAAACATAAAAATAAAACACAATACAGGTAGACCACTAATCTTGAAAAGGAAAGAATAAGACAGAACGTAATTTAGAAGGATGGGTCAAGGAGTGCTCGCCGCTAAACTGCCGGCTACCTCAAGGAGCCTAGCCTGCTGCTATACATCAAAATATGGTTAATTTGCATCAATGTTTTAAGGGTAGATGATGAAATATCATTTAATTATGATATTGCTATGGTCGAACAAGTGGCAAAACTTTCACTGAATCGAAATCAAGATTAAAAACCCAAGCCTACAGTCAGTACCTGAAAAGGGTTACACAGTATATACATATCAAACGGGAAAACTGACACTTATGAAAAAGAAAGGAAATGGGGTAAATGTCAATAAACTTGTATACTACATGCATTGGCTTCATAATTTTTTTTTTACAAATGTGGCTTTACATAAAATATATAGCTAAGAAAGACAATGACCTAATATATACGCCTCTGCTTATTGTCTTTTTAACTACCCAAGATCTGTTCTAAGTATGTCATTATAGGGTGTAAACTTTGACTTCAGTTTAGCTCCAGTAAAAGTTTTGTCACGTGGTTGACCTTAGCAATGTTAACAATATCGATGAAGGGAAATTGTAAGACGCCAAAATGTTTATTCAAGTAATGGTATGATAACAGTTGGAAAAGGGCCTTTATCAAAAATGGGAGTCACATCTAGCAAAGAATTATTAAATCTGTGTATCTAGTGTCTGATACACTTTTTGGAAAATTTGTACAGACTTGAAATAGGTGTTCTAACCAGAAGTATCCTTTATCATTATTTCATGTCCGTGACATTCATTATCAATAAATAATTCCACAGCTCAAAACATATTTGCCGAATTCGACCACACATCGTGGCAAAAAAGTCACTAAACGTTCACTTGCCTTTTTTATTCGCAAAAACTAGCTTCGTTGATCATTAATAGGTCTATAACTGTTTTGCCCCTAAATTCATCATTTTCTTTAATAAATAAATAACTTTATCATTTAATCTAATTGGCATCGTTTAAATTCCGGGGCCAATCGCCTAAAATCCAGGTCAATTCGGGTAAAACTCAGGACACATTAAAATTGAAAATCGGGAATTACGGTCTTCCAGAACAATTCATGTCGTTGTTCTCTTGTCGGATATTAATGTATTTGAAGTGTAAATAGTGTGAGTGGTTTTACTTGGAAATTTTTTGCTTTAATTATAAAGAAAACTGTATTTTTAATGAAACTGGAATTTTGTTTATATTTCAAATACGCGTTCATGAATTTGAGAGATTAAACGGGTATAGTATGATATATGATAAATATCTAAGATTTACTATTCAAATTTAAGGAAAGCAACCTATCTTAAGAGCTATGATGAAAGCGTCTGCATGTTTACATTTTTTCAATATTATTCTTGCTGAGTCCGGGACGATTGGAGAAGAGCAGGACAATTAACCGTAGAAAATCATGTCCTCGCAGAACGACGTTACCTACTGTGATATGCGCATCTAGAAATTTTATGTCTTCTCATTGCAGGTCAAATCCATATACCGAAATGTGTGTAAAAGTTGATAGAGAACAAATTACCAATATGATCTAAATAATGAAGCCAAAATAAGCTGAGGACAGAGCCATGCAAGAAGGAATTGCTCCTTAGTTTTGAACAATATTTTGTTAAATTTATTTTTTTTTGGACTTACATCTCGAATTTGGCGAAAATGGCCATCCTAGTACTAAAATTTATGACAAAAGGGACGCTCTTAATTGCAAAATTATCTAATTTCCCTTAAACGGACAGGAATATTCCAGCTTCTCCTGTTTACGAAGTGTATGTTTCACAGTTGATTTGTCACACGAGAGCTAGCACAATTTATACAGACTTTCTTATTAGACATAGTTATTTCCTTAACCGCCTTATTAATGGAGGCTTAAAAAAATTCCATCTTATACGATCATTAAAAAATTTCTTCAATAGATATCAGTCCCTTGTGGAAAATCCGAACTCTGATTCAAGATTCTTTTTTTACTTTGTACTGGGATTTTCACTTCTTTTAACGGTCTACGACCATTCAAAAGCAATTTCTGTTAAATTACTAGCGGACACTACCGCAGTGGAAAGGGAGGTTCAGTGCGCCATACAACCAGTTTAACCCATTTGAAATGCATGTACCAAGTTAGGACCATTGCGGTTGACAGTTCTTCGTCGGTGTTTTTATCTGTGTTGTCTTGTAACTGTTATTTGCAGTTTTGTCTTTGTCGGTTATATTTGTGATGCAGATTTTTCGTCGTAATATCTGTGTTCATAGATCTAAATATATGTTTTTCTTAATCAACTTGGTCTAATTTGAGGGTTCGGGCTTGCAGAGAAAGACTGACTACTGGGTTTCTGAGTACCCCCTTGGACAAGCAGTCCACCAGTAGAGGCATTGGCCCAATGGTAATGAATAACAGAATAGATAATGAATAACAGAATACTGACGTTACTGTTATTTGAGTTTCTGCAAATGCGCATTTAGACAACTTATGTCTATTCAGTGCAAATAAAATCAAAACATTTAGAAGTATAAAACGAGAGTGCAATGAGAAGCTAAAAGACATCATTTTTTTAATTTATTGTTTGTGACAACGATGTTTGCTTTTGACATATCATTTCTCATATAACAGATGATGCATGTATTACAGGTGACGCTTACCTTGTTGACACATTCGGTCTACCTCTTTCCTGCGTGTTCATCTTATTTCTTAGAATTGTGTCTTTTAAACAACGGCAGTAGAATACCGAAGGAACAAAAGAGTGGAATTTACAAAAAACGAAGTCCAAAGACATGGCCGTTAACTGATGAAACTTTTATAACAGTATGCTACGCTTTCTTGTATTCTATTGTATTCTTGCATTCTATAATATTCTTGTTTTCTATAATTTTATTGTTTTTTTTTTTGCATTTGACTTGACTACTATAAGTGGTCTGTGGTTGTTTGTGTGTTATGATTGTCTTCCATTAGCTTTTTTGTCGGGCAACGGATGACAGCAATTGTTAGAAAACGTTTAATTTTAATCTTTGTTGATGACCCCGCATCCATGGGTAAACAAAACGTTCGGAAATTAGCAACGAATTCCACTCAAACCGGTTCTATGATGTATGAGCAGAGCTATGTGTTGAAGGCCTCATGGTGACATGAAGATGAAGAACAACAATAAATGCGTTGTTCCATAGCTCGGTTTTCCATGTATTTGTAGAGACTTCCTCTCATGTACATTTACTCCATATTCCTACATTTTTATCCCCGTTCATTTCTGAAGAAAATGTCGGGATATATTGCTTTGTTCTCGTTCATCCGTCCGTTCGTACATCTGTCCGTCCGTCCGTCCGTCTGTCTGTCTGTTAGATGAACCTCCATTTTTGAATTTAGGGATTTAATTTTTATTAAGAATTGTTGCATATAGTCTAAAGATGCACAATAAGCTTTCAGAATTTTGATTACGGTTCGGAGGAAATAACAATTCCTGTATTATTGTTGCATGTTGCCTGTAAATGTGCAAAAAGCTTTTGGAATTTTGATTCCGGTTCCAGTTTTATTATATTTTGTGAATGTGTCAAAATCTTACAAATTTAGAAATAATAGCAGACAGTCATATATTTTAATCAGGTTTTGGTATCAGACATAATTTTCTGAACTTTCAAAGACCTAATATTTTTGGCATTTTCCCTTGTGAATATGTTTTGGCTATATCAGCCATTTTCAAGAAAAGAATTGCTAAAATTGTTGATTCCAATTTTGGTATTTTTATTAATTTCAAAGACAGGGCATTGTTGGGGAATTTTACTTAGTTATCATATTTTTTAAATATATTTTATTAAAATCAGTCATATTCAATCAAAGAATTACAAACTTTGTTAAATTTTCTGACACTCTCAAAGACAGGATATTTTTGGGAGTTCTAACTAGCAACCATTCAGCTGAATTCATTTTTATTGAAATGAATTGTTCCAAATAAATACAAAAATACCGAAGTTGCATAAAAACAGTAAATTTTGTTATGCTGTACACGTGTTTCAAGGAGTAACCTCTCATCAGCAGTATTAAAATCAAATAATATGGAAAGCCATAATCCAAAAGTTGTAACAAATGAAGTACTCATTACCAAATAAATCGAAATAGACAGCCAAATCCAGTACCAAGGACATCTACCGAGTGCCATACACGGTATAAAGCCTCGGTATTTTAAGGAGTTAGAATTTTGATAAAATCAGTAAATTTCTATAGTCATTTGTTTGAACTTGGAAGGTAATTTAGGGCTTAAAATGCAAAATGTGGCGACAACTGTCGTTTCTGACAGCTGCATCTACTTTATGTCTTTCAATCTTCTTGAGGAGGTTCGCTCTTTATGTTTTGGGATTTTTGTCAGATTTTCGGAATCCTCGGGTTTTATCCATTTAAAAGCATTATAATTTTTTGCCCACTGACCCCCTTATTTTTTACCGTATTTTCATTTTAGACATCGTGAGCATTCTGTAAATATTTCATTGAATTCTATCTATTCTGTCACATTCTTTCATGGTCAAACCGTGCCAATGTTAATCCTATGGAAAATCAGAGGAGTTCAGTTTCCTGCCAAATTTTCAATCACTTAAATCTCAAAAATAAGACCATCAATCTATCAATTTTTCTCACTTAAATTACTTCTATTTTGATTTTGATTTTCTAACAAAAAATCATGTTTATTAGAAATCCCATTTATTTCCAATGGAGTAGCGAACCCCCTATCAAAATATACAGTTGTTTCGTACAACATGAGTTTTTCAGGAAAAAATATATCTCAATACACAATTATCTGCTTTACTTCTTCCTTGAGTGATTTTGCAGCTCAAACTGCTTTTATAAGACAAATATAACAGCAAAAGAGGATAAAAACAAAATTGCCGAGCAGAATGTAAAGAGTCAAAATCCGAAAGCAGGCGGAAAACCGCCGTAAAAAGCTGTCGACCACAATGGTACTGACTTGGTATAGGCATATAAATAGTAATGGTTTTTTTAAACCGGTTTTAATGGCGCGTCAAATTTATCCTTCCATTACGGTAGTGTCTGGTAGCAAATCAACAGCAATTGCCATTGACAGCATTCATTTGCTAGATGTTCCACATTGATACACAAGAAATTCTTTAAAGGATCTTCACGACGCCTTAATTTACATTAATGGATGTGATATGTGGTGTTACGACTTGTTATAACTGAAGTAAAACCCAATTAACGTAGACACAAAATTGGCGAAATTCTTAGTCAATTTTTGATGGATAAGAAAATGCTGATTGTGTTGAATATATTTCCCGTAAACTGGAATGGTTTTATCACAATTACCTCTGTGGTACCAAATGATGAACAACAACAGCAAAAAGAGGAGGCTACAATGGAAACAATCATTTCTATCATGCCAAATACTGTTTGGAATGCTGATAAGGTAGATCGTCTTCGATCCTAAAATAAAAATCACATACTTCTGAATGAGATAAAGAAGCACCACTACCGAGGTAAGTAGCTGCATGGAAAATGTACAACACCTTACATCCAAACAATGGCAACATGAAATTATAATAAATATAAAAAGCTATGCACTTTTTGTGGTTTTGTTTTATTTTGTTTGTTTGTGTGTTATTTTTGTTCATTAGATCTGATCATATTTGATAACTGTTAAACCAGTCATATGTTTTCCTCCGCAAGAAACCTGTTTATTTCCTACTTTATCTAGTGTAGCGTTGCATGATTCCTGTGTAAATAACAAAACTATAAGCAGACTTAAAACATATTGGCTTCAACTCAACTGATGAGAAACGTGAAAAAAATGCAATTTCGAGATAGAGACTCTCGTGCAATTGAAGGTGGAAACGATCGTCTCAAATACCATACTGGATTCCAGACCTACTGGAATAAGTATTTAACACCTAAAAGCCAATCAATTATATAATTGAAGTTAACTTATATTGAGGCCTGTCATGGGTTTCTTGATTACCTGATTATCAGGGTATTTTTTAATGATTATTTGATTACGAGAGCATTTATTTAATAATTATTTGATTATTAGCTTGCATTTTTACATACTTTTTCATTACCAAGCCAAAAATTTATTGATTACCAAGGTAAAAATTTAATGATTATTTGATTACCAAGGCGAAAATTTAATGATTATTTGATTCCTAGGACCCCCCCCCCCCCCCCATGAGGGCCCTCTGTAATCTCTCCTACATGACATTCTTTAACTAGATTTAAATTGACGAAAAAAAATTATCCTGAAGTTAATTATTATACCACATAATGTATTATCTGTATTTATTGTTTATTTGATATATTTTACTATTTTTTTTACACTCGTCACAAACAGACTATTTACCGTCAAGTAGTTTCAGTGATGAACTGTTTACTTGTCATTAAATTGGACAGTGAATTACTTCCTGGTGATGAACTATTCACATTGATACCTTTAATGTTCGATTTTAGTAATATAAAAGATCTATTTACTGGCTGTTCCAACAATAGCAAGTTTATGGTGTCCCTCTACGCCAACTATTTCCCTCCGCTTTGCGTCGGGACACAGTTGTATCTCGGAAAACCATAAACTTGGCCAGTAAACCTATTAATGACCCTTAGCTCAATCGTAATAATTAAATAATGATTCCCTCTCAATGTATTGATATATTGATTTTTGTTCAGTTTAGAAATACAACTTTTTCCGCTGCGAATACGACTCAAAAGTTTCGTATTACAATGCCATAATGAATTATAGGCCTTTTCAAAATTTCATTTGGTCCGCCCCTCAGTTTAGGCATTTAAATACAATTAATCAGTTCCGGTTATCAACCCATGTTCATCCTGAACAGATCATAAAACTGTTCATATTTAAATTACCATGTCATTGTTTATTGTGACACTGCACTAATTTTGTTAGAACTAAAATGTATTCAGGGTTCTAGATGTGTATTGTTAGCCAACCGTACGAGTGATAACCGGAAGCGAAGAGTGTTTGCACCTCCATTTAATGGGAGAGTTCAAATCCAGGAAAAGACAACAACACTTTCTGAAAGGGACTATTCAATGCAACCATCAGCATGATACTAGGCCAGAACAACAGGAAGCAATGCTGCTCTAGGTATATTAATTTCTTTAACCCTTTCCTTTTTGAGACGTGGATGAAAAGCCAATTATTGACCATTCTGAATTGAGCTAGGAAATCAAAATTCTTTGAAATTCAACCAAAAAGGTTCATACTGATTGGAAGTGCACATTGGCCTAGTGTCTTCAGAAAAATGCCTGGTTCCTTGTTACCATGGAGACAACAGGGGGTCTCAAAGGGACAAAAAGGGATTTCAAAATCAGGTTCATTTTTTTTTAAATCTGCAGTGCAAACTACACCCAGCAACTTACCAAAATCCAAAAATCTACCTTATGAGCTATAGGCTAGGCTATCTAGCAAAGATGTATGCCCACACTTGATTTCTGGCGAGGGGGCTGACGCTCCCTTCGAACTCCCTGACTTATCTTTTGTCCCTAGCCGCGCGCGAAAAACACTCATTTTTTTCCCCGACTTATATTTTGTTCAATACGCCCATATTCTCTTTCTAGAGCATTATACAACACCTTCCTTTAGCCCTAAAAAGGGGACTAAAGGCGGCAGAAGGGGTCTATATAAAGGAAAGGGTTAAAAGAGATACGGATCAAGTACCAGAATTTGAGCTTTTAAATGTGAAGTCGCGTTATCAAACTACAAAGGTGTGTTAACAATTGACAAAAAAACTGTATTTGAAAATTGTGAAGCATGTAAGTGCCTCTCGACAAATGTGTTGTTGTTCCGGCAACAAAACTTCAAATAACATCTTTTTTTATCTAAAGCACATGATTACAACTGCCTCGTCAAAGAACTAGGCAATGATCACAATACAACAGGAAATGCTACATAAGATACATGTAGTTTCATTTTGAAATATTCTTCAAATTACGTCATTGTCATTCATGTCTTTAAATATTTAACTAAGGTGTACCGTACTTGATTGGATCCCTAAATTACATAAAAATCCATACAAGGAAAGATAAATAGCTGAGCATTCATCTTTTTCTGGTTCTGTGCTTTGTGTCTGTCTGGCGTCATTGTTTTTGTGTCTAACGTCATTGTTTTCTGTGTTCTCGTTTTTGCCTTGTCTTTGGACTTCGATTTTTGTGAATTTCACCCCTTTGTTCCTTCGGTATTCTACTGCCGTTGTTTCAACTACTGAATAGTCTTTGGGACTAGATTTTGTTTTCAATCAAAGACAGGCCCCAACATACTGTGAGACTATCAATACCCGAAGTGACATAAAGCGCACGTGGATACTTGAAAATTTGAAAGATTTACTGAAAAAAAGTGTAGATCCCGTTCATTTTCTCAAATACATTCCCTCAAAACATATGATTTTCCATACTGTACACCACTCTTCCTCAAGATAAACAAACATTTTTATTGAAATGTATCATCCATAAAGCCTTTGCCGATTCAAAAAATTTGTATCAGGTTGTAAATTCACATTCTTTTTAAAGACTGCGTTAAAAGGTACCTTTTACTACGGTGAAAAACAGGTGTAAAGTATGCTTGATTTTCTTATTAATGATATATTTTTCACTTTTGGAGGTGCTGTTTATCAAAAGCTAATTGGTATACTAATGGACATGAACTGTGCTCCTCTATTCTGCTCCTCTACTCGAAGTCGTGTTCTTTTACTCCTGCAAGACTGAATTTATTCAGGGACTCGTTAAGGCTCATGAAAGAAAAGGTGCTAACTCTTTCAAATTCACTTGCAGATACATTGATGATGTTCTTTCCATCAATACGGTGTAATACATTTGCTAATTGAATCCTATCAATCCTCCAAAAATTAGAGATGGAGAAAACAACAGAAACAACTAGAACTGTATGTTTTTTGACATCTCGAATGGACGCAAATGGTCATCTCAAGACTAAACTTATAATGCAAGACTTTTTTAATGAATTATCGTTTCCGTTATAAGGAGAGAAATATTCAGACTTCACCTGCTTAAGGAATGTTTGTTTCACAGTTGATTCATAAGCAAGAGCAAGTATCAATTACATGTTGTCAATCGGACCTTCTCGTTAGGCATAATTATCTGTGTGACCGCCTTATCAGTCAGGGCTAATAAAAAGTTCTTTATCACATATAAGTCCCTTGTGAAAAAAACTTGAATTTTCGGTTCAAACTTTCACGTAAGATTAATTTCCTACTTAATACTGGATGGACATTTCTTTTCGCTCTTTAGGATGTTTAAATAGCAATGATGCTTTCGAGATGCTACCGGACATAACCAAAATACAAGACGAGGTTTGGCACACCATAAAAACGGTTTAACACATCATTTCTTTTGAAAGTCAGGAACATTGCGCATTACAGTTTTTCTGTGGTTTTGCAATTCTTTTTCTTTTGCCGTTTGGTTTCGGCTCTTAACAATACTGATCTGTATTTTTTTTTTATTTGCCCTTCTCAATTCATGTTAACATAAAAATGATTGACTTTTTGATTGAAAAAAATAAGCAAATTTGTCAATATTCAATGTTTCTATAGCATTGACTAGTTTATAGCAGTAAAAACTTAATTTACGAATAAATAAATAAATCTAAAAAAAGAAATTGGAGTGACTTAAACTACAACTTACTAATAGTGCAGTTCCTATGTTGAAAATTACGACGATTGGCATAAATACAGCAGCACCGACGATAGAACATACCATGTAGGCTGTTTTCTTAAAAAAGAAGGATCATGTCAAATACTGTCCTTGATTAGAAATACAAAATATTATTGTGTTGCTCTATTATAGCATCATTCTAATCTCAGAAAATCAATTATTTCAAAATATCCTCATTTATTAGAATAATACATGTTGCCTTATCAAAGCTGCTTAAAATGTTGTTGATGCCCTATTTTTTTAGTAATAGCAAAACAACATTTTATTACACAACTTGGGTATTTTTGTATTTTGTAATATTATTGTACGCTTGTTTTACGTATTATGTTGTGTTACAGTACGAGTCGATTTCATTCGATTATAAACTGACTTTATACAAAACTAGAAAACACGAGGGGACTTTATAAACATAAGTGGATGATATAAATCGGATAATGGTTTTTATGAAATAAAAACGATACGCTAGGCTATGGAATAGCCTTGAATAGAAAATTGCGTGTTTGATTGACAAGGGTGTGGTGGCTTATGGTGTATTTGTATACTAAAATCAATACTTGAAGTAAGCCTTTCTCGGTTCTTCATTGTAATTTCTTCTATTGGTCTGCACATATGATAAAACAGTCACTGATTCGATCAAACCTCTCATTTTTTGCCAACAGCAACTCAAAGTAGTTTCGTGCTTTTGTTTTTTTTTTTGTTTTTTTGTTTTTGTTTTTTTGTTTTTGTTTTTTGTTTTGTTTTGTTTTTTTTTTGCATTCTCCTAGGGTGTTGTTTTTTTTATCTTTTATCCCCCAACAGAGACAAACTTTATTAACTAAAATGTATACATTTTGGCTTTTTAATTTTTTTTGTAATTCAAAATTGTTTTCTGACCACCTGTTTATTGTGCCCACGTCTCATGATTTTATTATGCCAAGTTTTCTTACAATTGGCTCGATGAGTGCCCTGTGGTTGTTTAAATGTTGTGATCGTCCTCTACTAGTCTTTTTGTCGGGAAATTGATGACAACGATTGTAAGAACACTTTGCCAGTTAAGTTTATGTTTGTTGACGATCCCGCATCCATAGATCAAAGGGGAAAAGAAATGGATGCAGCGTTGCTCAGCAATTAGCAATGAATACCACTCAAACCGGTGGTAGGGGCCGTCTTGAACTTGCTATGAGGTATGAGTAATGCTCATTGTTGAAGGCCTCATGGTGACTTCAAGATGAAGAACAACAATAAAAGCGTTGTTCGATTGCTGTGTTTTACCATGTATTTGTAGAGATTTTGTCTCATTTGCATTTACTCCATATCCCTTCATTGTTAATGTATTGAAGCAGTGCATTTGTGTAAATGCTTTCTAGCAATTCTGAGCATTTAATACTTCAACTATGGCTTCAGGTTTCACAGACAATCCTTACAACCAATGTAACTGAGAGGTTTTTCTAGCGCAGCATGCTATGACCACAACATGTTGACAACAAATAAATATGCACCTAGTTAGTACTTGCTTAATTTAATGTGATTGATACAATAATAAACCTTTTACAGCACACACAAATAAACACTGATAGCTCTTTATTCTTCCGCAAAAACGCAATTCTATCTCTTTCCACCTTTCGCTCTCTATTGCCTAAGTATCTCAACAAACTACAATCACGCTTTGTTTAACACAATTGAAAAGTCTTTTATAGTATTTATATATTATTGATTCCCAGTACCACCTATAGTAAATGTTTATAATACTTTTCAACTTCCACAAGGAAACAGAAAAATTAAACCCCGCCCCGTTTTATCAGGACGAAACTGGACGCCATTTTGATTTTCAAGAATCTGAAATTCCTATTGGTCAATAGTCTTCTGCGCATGCGTTCTCCTCACTGCGCAAGCGTACTCCTCACTTCCCCCCAAGAACTATCTATATAGCTAGGCTATTCCATAACCTAGCTAACAATAGATCTTTCTTATTTTTACGTCACTGAAAAATTTTTTAAACACATTTCGAAAGTAAAGTAAAATATCAATAGGTCACTGAACTCGTATTTCTGTTAGAAGCTTCGGAAAATAGCACGATTTTGACCCTTTAAGATAGTCTATATTGGGAGAAAATAAGATTTTGGAATTTTTAAGTCTCCCAAACGAAGTTGGGGACAAAGTATTGTTTTTGCTGCGTTTCTTATTCAGTCTCCCAAACGGAGTTGGGAGACTAATTGTTTTTATTACCCTTCTTCTTATCAAGTCTCCTAAACGAAGTTGGGAGACTGATTGTTTTTGTTGCGTTTCTTCTTCTTATTATTCTTCATTCCTTATTCTGATTAACTTGATCGATGAAGATCTCAGAGACCAATTGACCTAGAGCTTTCAAACTTTGTAGGATGAAGCCACATATATCTTAATGTGCTACATAAAGAAATCAACGTTCGGTCCATTACGGCTACATTTGGGGGGTTTTCCACTGTAACCCTACAGGAAAATGATATTTTTAACGTTTTTTACTATATGTCAAAAACTATTATCACTAGCTCATTGAAACTTCATAGGGATAATATGTGCCATATAATATCAACTTCAATGTTATTGAAAATTTCAAAATAGCTTGGCTTGCCATAGAATCAATATCATAAACTTTGAGGAAGACGTTATAATTATATCTTTATTACAGGTATGTGTTTTACCCAGATAGGAAGGGGACCCCCTGTCCAAATTTTCTTTGAAGATAATATGGAATTGTTTGTAATGGAAAATAAGGCATTTGATTGCCATAGAAACCACGCCAGTAACCTAAAATTTTGAGAAAGACTCATATTTTTCCTATGTGTTAGGTTTTAATTCCGATATATGTATAAAGTTAATTATAAGGGGAATCCCTGCTCAAATGTTTTTATCATGATACCCGGAAATCACATATGGGAGTTCGTTTGGGAACTTTTTGTGTTTCGCTATGCGAACACAGTTATAACTTGTTATTGAAAAGTCTCCCAAACTAAGTTAGAGACTTAATGTTTTTGCTGCGTTTTTTATTAAGTCTTCCAAAGATGTTGGGAGACTTTTTTTGCTCCGTTTCTTATTATTAAGTTTCCGAAACAGTTTGGACAGACTTATTGTTTTTACTCAATTCTTATCCAGTCTCCTAAATGAATTTGGAAGACTTATTGTTTTTGTTGCGTTTCTTTTAAGTCTCCCAGACGAAAGTTCGGAGACTTACTGTTTTTGTTGCATTTCTTAGTTTTACTCTTCTTTCTTTCTTTCTTTCTTCTCGTCCGGATGAAGTTGTCTGAAGCGGATCTAAGATTTTGATAATTATATTTTTTAAGAAAGGATATGGAGTAAATGAACACGAGACCATAACACATATGTTCACTCCAACTGCAATAATTTAATGAGCTTTATGGCCGTTTCGAAAATTAATTTCTCATCAGCAGCACTAGAACCCAAACATAGGAAATCCACAATTTCAAAAAATGTTTAAAATGCATAAAACCAAACGAAATCGAATAATCAGTTCACAATATGTAATACATATGCCCTGCCCAATTTTTTATTTGGAAAGGTGTCTGAAATTGGATATTATGAATAAAAGAGCATTTGGCATTTGCATGTTATATTTTGATTTCAGCAATATGTATAACCTAATCTGTAAGGGGAACCCCTACTCAAATTTGCTTTAAAATGGGGTATCGTAATGCCCTGAAAACAATAGTGGAGTTCGTTTGGGAGACTTCTGTGACCACAGTTATAACTTGTTCTTGTTCGTCTTCAAGTCTTTCCGCCTAAATTTTGTCCACCCATTTTCTCAGAGACTGTTCAGATCTTGACCAAAATTCAAAGAATAAGTGATGTCATCCCAAATGGTGCAATCAAGTCTTGGAATTTTCAAATTGGCACAGAAAAAAGGAGAGAAAATTAAAAGTTCTCAGAATTTGATGAAACTTTACAGAAAGGTTACCAAACTTGTAGGAGATTGGTTCCTGGTCTGAAAGACTTCTAATATCAAACTTTGCAATCGAAACGGAAAAAGGCGGAAAAAAAATAGAATGCTGAAAATTGAATAAAGCTTATCAGAAAGTTTGCCTAGTTTGTGTGGAAGTGACATCTATCCATGATTTCTGATTGGGGAATTGTTACGGGAAACTTTTTGTATCAGCATCTTGATACTATAATAATTTTTTTATTATTCTTCTTTCCCTTTCTTCTCGTCACAGTGAACTTGTCCCAACTAGATCTCAGACATCATTAGACCTAGAGCTTCAGAATATTTGCCCCATATAACTAGATATGCAATCATCAAAATATTTCAAGGTGGTCCATTAAGGGAACATTTGGTTGGATCAAAAACGGGGCTGGGTTTACTTAAGAACCCCAATGGAACATGACATGTTTAATGTTATTCACTATATCTCAAAGACTATTATCACTATCTTCGTAAAGCATCGAAGGAAGTTTGTGAGGCATAAAACCACTAATTTAATGCTGCTGATGAGAGGTTACTCCTTGAAACACGTGTACAGCATAACAACATTTTTTTTATGCAACTGCGGTATTTTTTTTTTTTGTATTTTGAACCATTGGGCCGATGCCACTGCTGGTGTACCAGAGGTCCACGAGGGTATTCACCAGCCCGATAGTCAGACTTGTCTGACATGAAAATTGTACCTTGCGTTTTATAGAATTTGACTGTTTTTATCAAAATGCTAACCCCTTAAAAATATCGAGGCTTCATTCCGTGTATGGCACTCGGTAGATGTCCTTGGTACTGGATTTGGTTTCCTATTTCGATTTATTTGCTATTGAGTACTTCTTTTATTACAACGTTTTGATTATGGCTTTCCAATTATTTGATTTTAATGCTGCTGATGAGAGGTTACTCCTTGAAACACGTGTACAGCATAACGAAATTTACTGTTTTTTTATGTAACTTCGGTATTTTTTTTTTTTTTTGTATTCTAAAGCATTTTGGAATTTCAGATTAGTTACCGTTGACATGGAAATCATATAAAAATATTGACATTTTGAGAAAAACTACTTTTTGCTGAAATATATCGGTAAACGAATACGAAAGCAAAAGTTAGAAAAGGGGAATTCCAAAATAAAAAATCGAAAATCAAGTCAATTCATATCCAACACGAATTGAGACAGCAATGCAAAGAGAAGTTATTTTCTGATTTCAGCAATATGTATAAACTAATTTATAAGGGGAACCCTCGTCGCAATTAATTTGTCTGAAGCAGATCTGAAAGACCATTACACCTAGAGGTTTCAAAATTTTAGCATATCAGCCAAATATGTCTAGATGTGCAATCATAAAAAATTGTTTAAAGGGGGGTTCATAAAGGGTACTTTTGGGAGAATAAAAAAAGGCGGGTAGTCCTACACAAAATTCTGATTAAGATGAAGAACACAATAAGAGCGTTGTTCCATTGCTTGATAAGGAGTATCTCCCTTATGCAAAGCTCTGTCCTTAGCTGATTTTTGCTTTACATTTAGATCATATTGGTAACTTGCTCTCTTTCAGTTTTTGAACATGTTTGAGTTTATTTTGCCAACGTTTAGATTTTATCTGCCCAGAAGAGACATAAGTGATCGAAATGCGCATATGCAGAAAATAAATTTATCGTAACTTCGGTATTTAGTCATTTGCTTTGTTCATGTATTTGAAGAGACTCTGTCTCATGTGTATTTAATCCATATTCCTTCATTGAATTTTCGAATTTCGAATTTGGGCGACCATAAGATCTTCAATGAACGGTGAGGAAACCCCACAACCAACGGCAGGTCGGAGTTGGCCACTAGATAAAGAGTAATTAAGTTCAGCGAAAAAAAACATCATCCGAGACTCCCATAGACATTAAGTGAACTATTTATAAAACAGACAAGACACACAAAGGCTTAATAAATTTCCTGACTTAGGACAGGCGCAAACCTGCTGCGGTGGGGTTAAACTAGTTTTATTGGGCCCAAACCTTCCCCCCTATAGCCAATGTGATCAATCAAAAAACAATCGTAACAGCAGTAAAATTCAGTTGGTAACAGGACTGAGTCAATTGTGAAAATGAAACTGAAAGAACTAAATATACGGACATAAACATGAAATCACAAGGGACTACTAGCAGTTAAATGACATGCCAGCTCCAGACCAATTACCAGCTGACAAATTAAGTTATGTACCCTCAGTATACAGCCTCCACCAAGATCCCTTCCCGTGAGGAGTTTAGCATAATTATTTCATGTATATAACGGAATACATAACCTGTATCCATGCAATACTGATTTAGAAATTTAGAATGTGTTTAGTTAAAATGGAAAGACCTTATCAAAAAATCAATGTTAATACCAAAGAAGGCCATACTTAATGACTTGACGACAATATCGTAATTATAACCCTTATGAATTAGAAACAAAACTATTATCACTTATCATCACTAGCTCAGTCAAACGTCATAGCAAGGTTGTTTGTGATGTAAGATAAAGTTCTACAGCATTGGAAATGACAAAATGAATGCCGTTGCCACAGAAAGCATGCCAAAAAAATTGAATTTTAGAGACAATCGTATTTACTGTTGATAATTGTATTTTTATTACAGCTATATGTTTTACTAAGGTAACAAGGGGAACCAACGTTTTTTTAAAATAGGGTATACCATTTGTTGTTATGGATGATGGAGCATTTGGTTGCCATGGAAACCGAGCAAGAAACCAATAATTTTGATAAAAAACGTGTTTTCTTTTGATAAAAAACGTTTTTTCTGCTGCATGTTATGTTTTGATTCCAACTATATGTTTCAAAGGGGATCTGAAATTCAATGCAGGAGTTCATTTAGGAGACTTTTGCGTTTTGCTCTGCGAACACAGTACACAGTTATAACATGTTATTATCATTCCACCTTTCTTTCTTCTCGTCGCAATGAACTTGTTAAAAGCATCTCAGAAACAATAAGATCTAGGGGTTTCAAACTTGGTAGTTTATTAGTCCCATATGCATATACCTAGATGTGTACCAATGAAAAATTTCTCAAAGGGTGTCCATTAAGGGTTCTTTTGGTATCAAAAAGGAGCGGGGTTGTTCTAAAGAAACTCTATGGAAAAATGACATGTCAAATGTTTTCTACGTATCTCAAAACTTATAATCGCTAGCTTTGTCAAATTTCATAGGAAGGAGGTGTGTAATGTAAGACAATATTTTTGTTCGTTTTGGCATCACTTTTTATCATCGGTCATAGGTATTCCCATGAGTACAAATTGTGCACCTCTCATTGCAGAGTTTTAGAAACTAACAAATATGATAAAAGGGATGATTTTGATTTCACTATAATTAATTTCCTTTTCCTTGACGGCGACATTCCTGCAGCTCCATCCTACGGGGTGTATATTTCTCAACTAGTACGATTTGCACGCGTTCGTTCTACCCTTGACGATTTTCAATGAACGTAATCCTACTTTCACAGCCAAACTTTTACAGCAGGGTTACAGATTTCATGAGTTGTTGAATACTTTTAAGAAGTTTTATAATAGACATGAACATTTAATATCTAAATATGCCGTAAATAGCAAACAGCTTATTACTATGGACATTTCTAATCCCCGTTTTTACGGAAACGTTGTTAAAAATGCCAAAAACTGATTAAAGATCCAGAAAAACTCGAACAAAACTTACATTCTTTTCGTGATAGAGGATATCGACAAGATACTCTACTTGTATCCGTAAAATTAGCTTTGAGATCTAGTGACCGGAAAATTTTACACACATACTGGCCTCTCACTGTCACTGCCAATGTCAACTGAAATATATTGTGATTCTTGACCAAACTCTTCGGTAAGTTTTGAGTTTGATTTTTCTTCCGTAGTGCGACAGTGTTTTACCAGCAGACTGGGCACCTAAAGCTAGGCAACAGTTTAGCGACGAGCACATCTTGATTTCTTTCAAAATTACGTTTTGCCAATTTCTCTCCTTTCAAGATTGTGATCATGGAGTTAATAGTCTAAATGCATTGGGTTTTATTCGTATGTTTATTATACCATAGGGAAACAGGACAAATAAAGGAAATATTTGATTGGTTTTCCCAGGGTCACATGTAAAATTATGCTCCCTTCTGGGTGCATCTTAGTTTGGATGATCACGTACCAGTGAAAAGTTCTGAAGAGGATCACTAAAGGATTTTTTTGCTACAAATATGAAAAAGAAAAGAAATGGGGTAAATGTCAAGGAGACAACATCCCATATCCAGGTTAAAACGACCCAAAACAAAGCATCTAGGGGTCACCGTACGGTCTTCAACACAGTGAGGAACCTCACACCATATAGCAAGCCCTAAATGGCCCCAAAAAGGGTAAAAAGTGAATAAATCAATGTAAACAAACCACATCCAATAACCCAAATATCAAGAAACTAAAATTTCATAAGAAGACACGGACAAGCCAGTCACCAACATATTCCTGACTTGGGACAGGCGCAATAAATTGCGGTGGGGTTAATCTCGTTTTCTTGGATCCAAACCCTCCCCCTATGTGTGGTGAATGGCTAAAAAATAAATACACAAAAAGACTCACCGTAAAAATCAAACTAGAAAAAAGTCCAACTTATCAAGACGAGTAGTCTTACAATGAATTACATAAAACATGAAAACAATACACACAGGTACTGTCCGGACAAATGCTCGCAGTTACTGACAGCTAGCTAAGGACATGATTTCTGTTGACTAAGATATCAAGCCTTCTTACATATGAAACTTCAATTGAAATACTTCTAAAAAGATTTGGTATAACAACATCATCAATTATGAAAGAAGAACATGATATTGTGCAATGCCAAATACTGCCAATATGAAAAATTGTTTAAATTTAGTTATGGTGTAAAGCGTTAAGGAGATGATCAATGTTTTTGCCAACAAAAACCAAAAGTAAAGACTTAACATCAATACTGTATTTATATCCTTTATCAATTAGTTTATTCAACGGGTTAATAAGTTTGGAAGGACAATTTTTGAATTTATGCGCTTTGTAAATGATATTGCCATAGAAGTTTGGATGTGAAATGCCCTGATGTATAAGAGTCCTGCATGTAGAACCAAATTTTCTTAATAAGTCAATGTATCTATAATAAAATTTAGAGAATGTTTTTATCAATTTATGATATCTAAACCCTTGGTGCAGAAGTTTTTCAGTGAGACAAAGATTTCCGTCGTTGAAGCCAGAAACATCACTACATACTCGTGCATATCGAACAAGTTGAGAAATGTAGACCCCGTAAGAAGGGGCTAACGGAACATCACCGTCGAGATGTGGAAAATTGACTATAGGGAAGGAGAAATCATCCCTTTTATCATAAACCTTAGTGTTTAACTTCCCTTGATTTATTGATATATCAAGATCAAGAAAAGGAGTATAATCACTGCTGCTATTGGATTTATTTAAAGTAAGTTCTGCAGGATAAATTTCATCTGTAAATTTAGAAAATTCAGGATTGTTTAAAGCCAAAATATCGTCCAAATATCTATATGTATTGTTAAATTTATCCACTAATGCTGTTTAGAAGGGTCTTTTTGAATTTTTGCCATGAATTGTGACTCGTAACAATAAAGAAATAAATCTGCTATGAGAGGTGCACAGTTGGTACCCATAGGAATACCTATTTTTTGCCGATAGACTGTATCACCGAAACGAACAAAAATATTAACAAGAAGAAAATTTAATAAAATAAGTTTGGTTACAATGTGTATTGTGGTTTCAGAGATGATCTTTGAATTTGTTTCCATAGGTGTAAAATTGTGGTCACTTCTAGGGGTTGTCTTCGGTGGTGTGCAAACATATCGAACACTTTCATCCCCTCGCCAAACGAACTTGAGAAGGGGATATATCGTTTTGAACGTTCGTCTGTCTGTGCGTCCGTTCAAACTTAAGACAATATATATTTCAAATAAAAAGCAGATTCACAAGGTTTTGTCCATGGATGCATCTTGAATAGTACTTGAGGTTGATATAAAGAATAGGTTGATTTGATTTCATGCGTAACTGACTCAGGTTAAAAATTCTGTAAGAGTCCAGATCTCAGATACTACAACTTGTAGAGGAATGATATTTTGTATGTAAAAGCGTTCTGTAAAGTAAAGAAGTTCCAGATAAGAATTAGGTCATCTGAACCTACATTTTATGCTTGAGTGACATAGGTTAAGTTTTTGTAAGAGTCCGGATCTGGGATACTACAACTTGTAGAGGTACATAATTTTGTATGCAGATGCGACTTGTAAAGTCACGAAGCCCTGGATAAAAAGTAGATCACTTTCACCTACATTTTATGCATGAGTGATTTTGTGTGTGAGTACAGATCTGGGATACCACTACTCTTAGACAAATAATATTTTGTATGTAGGTGCATCCTAGAAAGTTACAGAGCTTCAGATAAATATTAGGTCACTATGATAATTATTTCATGCATCAGTGACTTAGATTGTTTTTTTTTTTTTTTTGTTAGAGTCCAGATCAGTGATACTACAACTTGTAGAGGAATAATATTTTCGTCTGCAGATACGTCTTGTAAAGTAACGAAGCTCCAGAAAATAAGGTCATTTTGACCTACATTTCATGCATGTGTGGCTTAGGTTAAAGTTTGTGTTACAGTCTGGATCTTAGAAACCACAACTTGTACAGGTTTAATCTTTCATCAGTAGATGCATCTGCTATAGGCATGAGGCTTCTGATTGAAATAAGGAAACTTAATCTACATTTCACGCATAAATGAAAATTCACAGGATCAATACTTAACTCTGCTCAACGATAGCGGCAATCTTGGATGGAGTACGAACTTCCTGGACACATTTTTAAAGGGCACCATTTGAGGACTATCATGTAAAGTTGGGTTCCAACTGACACAGTAGTGCCAGAGGAGATCTTTGAATGAAATGCTTCACCGGTAATTTACTAAAGGAATTGACGTACTTCCGTGTTTATATAATCCAAATTGTGCAGAATCGACACCCCGGGATCGACACATAAGGATAATTTGCGTCTTCTTCGGGGCCCATTTTTATTACTCCAAAATATTTTGCATTATTCAAATCTTCTAAACCACGTGACACCTTTCAACCAATCTTAAAAGAATGCTTCATTATGTTTTGGATGTGCACTTTTTTTTTAATCTACATGTGTAGACTATCTTTGGACTTTGCCATTTTTGCTAATTGGTGTCGTAGCTTATGATATGCCCCCATTATCTGCAACTCCTCCAAACATACAATGTTTGTTCTTTTCAACAAAAGTTTCAGGAATGCTACATTAAATATTGTGAAAATGTGCATTTCATTTTGTATTAGTTTCATTCCCTAAGATTTCAAACTTTCATAGGCCTTTGTCTTCTTAGTTTTTAAATACTTGTTGCTCTGACTTCAATAACCACATACCTCGGTTTTATAGTTCTTATTTGTCTTGTAGTTGATGGGTAGTTATCGATTTTGTGTTTATATCACACTCCAGAAGGGTCTGTAAGTCTCGTAAAATTTTGGTATTTCCGGGTACATAATTTGTACGCGGAAGTTGCATTTTTAACAAAAACATATGACGTTTCATGCAAAAAGCCCTGCAACATCATATTTTGGCAGTAAACGTTTTCAAATTATTTCAATTTTACTTCCAGTCTAAATTTAGTTGGTTTAACGGGCTTTTCTGTTTCATAAATTGCGATTAATTCTTGCCAACATTTATTCCAGAGTTCATCATCAAATGTAATATGAAAAGCAGTTAAAGATATTTCTGACCAACATGTAAACAACAATTCTCTACAACTGTAAGCCTTCATTTCCGAAAGAATCTGCACCACGTAATACTTGGGCAACTTGTAATAAACATGTGGTGAAAAAGAGGAGGGACTTTTGCACTTGTTTTCGTACATCATGACAGGTTGGTGATGTTCTCCTTCTCCTTCACGGAAACTACCATCTAGACTAACAACCATGAACGTATCATCGTCAGGACTAGGTATAACCTCACAACCTTCCTCAAAATAAGACAGTTTTGGATTAAAAAAAAGGAATAACCTTACCGACAACAGTAGCTATGGCGTCAATTTCATGTTGGGTTCCGTATTCCATTCTTTGTTTTGTTCCTATATCTGGCTCTCTTTTTCTCTTTCCATCAAATACTTTATCAAAGTGTTCTTTTTGTCGCTTTAGTGTTTCAAGTCCCCAAGCTGAATTTGCCGTACTACCTTTCACTTTTGCATTAGATCTTATTTTAAACCACTAAACTACTCGTCTGTTTTTTGTTTAATGTATCGTGTATTTGTGTTTGGTGAATCATACTTTTCATTCAGTTCATAATAATTATGTTGGAACAACAGGTTGATTGTGGCTTTTGACTCGATAAATTTTCCATGACAAGCGTTTAAAAGAGACCCTATCTCTGCAGTCTTATTGGAAATCTTCAAACTCTCATCTAATTGTTTCTTTACTAGATTTCGTTTGACCCGCATCAACGAAATCACTGGGAAATACCTTGATGTTCTCCAGGACTTAAACTTCTCCTCTGAACGACATAGAATGACTTCTCTTTCTCTAAGCTGTTCATTACGCCTTCCGAGAATGACAAGAATTTTCTTAAGATGTTAAATTATGCCATACTTTACTGTTTCTGATAAATTCTCCAAAGATATGGCACCATATATTTCAAGTTTATCACATTTTTGTATGACTCCATCGACAAAATCTTTCTAGTTTATTTTCATCTGCATACGATCTTCAAGTGTTGGTTCTTCCTCAAATCCCCAACAGTTTATGTCACCCATAACTTTCCCCTTTCCCCTGTTGATTTTCTTTGCGTCTTCTCCTAAAACCATTGGTCTTCCTTTGTAATGATTTTCTACTTCCTCTATAAATTCTAGATTGAACCCTGGGAGATGCTTCGAAATATTTTACAGTTGTTTGTGCAGTGTTGTTTGAGATGGTACGGCGAAATTCATAGATGAATATGCTGGGTCGAAGTAACCCTTTTCCGATATTTTATCCAAAATTTGACATTGATTTTTGGTACCCGACATGAATCTTATAAATTAACCGTGCAAAATACGTGAACTAATCTGCCAGAACTGTAGAGTCTAAGAAAACCGATATCTCATGGAGGATGTATTACTATTACTGACAGCATACCATTCTATCAAATCAAGGAAGAGTAAGTAACATATATTTCGCACTGGCATCTGACCATTAGCCAAAAGTTGATAAATTTTATGTAAGTATCTGTATATCCTGACTCTGTAAGAGTTTCAATTATTTTTGGCGACAGATTCTGCAGCTCTTCCATTGTAGATGTGAAGTCAATACTTGGAGCCGGACATGTGTCCATGAAGGGATCATAGGACATATTGGTGTCTCAAAAATCTCCGATGCTTTCATTGCTATTTTAAGACTAATTGTATTTTGATGGTGTATTGAGTTTTTACGTTTGGAATGCTCTTTTACTACCAGCCGGTCTCCAGAAACTGACAATGATTTTCCATTTTGGAAAATTATACTTGGTATAAGATTCGGATGTGTTTAGTCAAGTAACGAAATTTCCCTAATGTTTCACCGAGGACGAGTTATCTGTATTTGATTTCATTATTTAAATGAAACGATTCAGAGTGCAGACGATCTCCTCCAATGTACTAGCCTTTTCGTTGCATTAGTAGCATGTAAATTCATCCATAGGTTTACCTACAAAAATTAATTACAACTGAACATCTCAGTTGCAGATCCTACTTTTTGTGTAGTAAATGTCTCAACTATTTTTAACATATACCCGTGTTTGGTAATTTTCATAGGTTCTTGTATGAGCTCAAATCAAAGATTGGGATATTTTTTCACGATTGTTAAATATTCGTTTTTTTTAAAGTTTAGTGCGAAGAGAGAGAAAAGACGTAGAATTTCTCACATCAGTGGAAGAAATTCAGATCTCAAAATTTGATTCTTATATAACATACGAAAAGAAATGTTTTGAAAGGTACATTGCGAGTCTCGCCATAAGAATGTAATTTATGTTGCAATGTTAGATGTGTATGACATTTAGTCATAGAAATATATATTTTTGTATCAGAAAACTGACAATTTTGGTCGGTTGTTACCCATGAGCGATGGAATCAGTTGCATCAGTTGCATCCTTTTCCATAGCTCATCTCCCACTGTAAACCATAATTTACGAAAGTATTTCTGTAGGAGAAAGTCAATAAAACGGTTTATTACGAAAGCCGAGAGGGGACTTCTTATTTCCTATTTCTTATTTCTTATTTCTAATTTATGACTTTTCAAGCCAAAAGGGACATATCATTTACTATTTCTATTTCTTATTTCTTACTTCTTACTTCTTATTTCTTATTTCTTACTTCTTATTTCTTACTTCCTTTTTCTTATTTCACGTGCAAAATTTCAAGTGACTGTGATTTGTAGTTGCTGAGAAATGTTACATAAAAGTGGGACGGACAATAATGACAACTACGATGCAAGACCACCAAATAGATCCTTATGTGTCGCCCATGCTACGTGTGTAGATGACATAACTGTAACGATTCAGTGATTTACTGTAAGTACACTATAAGTAATTTGCTTTTATGGATCGTACGCAATGATGAAAACTAAATGAATAGCATTCTCTTAAAAGTCTGTTGAAATATTGATTTGGTCTTCAGATAATATAACAATCATCGATAATGGCCAAATCTTGCATTAAAAATTGCATCTCATTATTTCGACGACTTCTTACACTGCAAATGACAACAGAACACAAACCGTGTTAACGATAACATTTTTTTGTTGAAAACTGCATTATGCGATAACTTCAACCGTGTTAAAGGCCACATTTGATCACTGCAGTGGACATGAAAAAAATTCTCTCCGTTTAAACATATGTATGGCCCAATATTTTCTCTATAGTTTCTAGAACAAATGAAACAAAAATGGTTGAGTTTATTCTGTTCAATTTTGGTTGTTCGGGGACAGTAAGAAACAAAGTGTTTTTACTGTACTGAGCCGGACTCGGCGAGTATAACCTAGTTCGTGGCCCAATTAAAATAAAACCCAATGTTTACTGTTCGGGAACAGGAAGAAACACAGTGTGGCGTGATACTTTAATTAACCGATGAACAATTGGTAAAAACCTGAAAAATACAATAATTAACAACCATAAGTTATGTGTCCAAAATAATGAGAATTTATAGTCCACATATGCTACCGTAGTTATGAGTAGAATATCAACATATTTAAATACACAATAATTTGCATAGATAAACACAAATATAACGTGTGTCTCTGTAATATTATACATGGAGTTCCGGTATGTTCACGGAAGAATACAGTTGAATTGCTGTAATACACGGAATAAGTGTTCCATAATTAATCTGGATGTATTTAAATGTCGCTAATTGGTTGTCGTACATTCTATATTTATACGAATTATGCAACTGAATAACGGTTGTTTATCTTCCTCTTTTAGACGGAAATAATACATGAAAACTTTAAATACTTTGTTGAAAGTTGTAAATATAATTATAATCAACAGTTGTACGTTTCTGTGTGAGATGAACATTCCGTTAAAATCGATATTTATAGCAAATTATGTAATTAACGTGTACAGCTGATATTCACAATAAACTGTTGTGTAGTAACGTTAAACGGATTAATCTTCATCCAAATATAATGAAAATATAAAACTTACACTGTTATTTAACTAGGTTTTAAGTTCCAAACTATCTGGACATTCATATACGTTCTAACTACGATTTTTCTGAGTGAAAGGTGGAATAGGGAAACGAAAGCAATTATTTGAAATACACACGGTGCGTTCGGAATGTCTCCATGTTTGAAATGACTATACACTAATTGTGACAATACACTCCCCGTCTGATATCTACTTGATATCACTATTATTTAAATAAACAACAGAAATTTATCATACATTCATAATATTCACTGAATATAATTATTCACACTTTATATACAATCTTCCACCAGAAGAATTATCTTGGTGATCGTTAACTGATCTTGAATTCACAAATGAACCATAATACGGTAAAATAGAATATAGCGCTATCCAGGTTGCGATGAGCTGGAATCTTCCTCTTCCTACGAAGGAATTATTTGTAGTTATGCATATTCTTGTAACGAGAAGTATCTGGAGGAGTTTCTCCTTTTTCATCCAAAAGCGGATTGAGATTGACAGATGAACTTCTTTCGCCAATAGGTAATTTGTGACTTGTACAGTCTATATCTTCATAAACTCCACGTTGTAGTGATGATTTATTGAAATCTTCTGCTTCTTGAAGTGAAGTGTTGTCAGGTTCAAGCTTTGAACTCCCATTCAGACGTAGACGGGATGAACGTTTCAGGAATGCAATTCAATGTACAAAGGCACTCCAGTCTGAGAAGTGCTGGAATCTCTCAGTCCCTATGTTAGGATTATCTGGTGCTGCGATTGTTTTAGCAACAGAAATATCTGAAGAAACATGAGTACGAATCTCACCATCGTGTAATGTTTCTAGTTCTTGCAGTTCCCATTCTGGTGCAATGTCATCTGGGACTAGTTCGTCCGAATCAACTGTTGTTGAAGTCAGCTTTCGTAGAATCAGCTTCCCTTGCATGATCGCTGGGGCTAAGAATCCAAGTGGATCATAAATGCTGTTTATCGTAGATAATACACCACGTCTTGTTATAGGTTTCGTGTCCAGCGATAGCTGGAATAGGAACATGTCTGTGTTGACATCCCATATTAATCCAATGCTACGCTGGAGTGGTTTATTGTTGGCTTCAAGGTCTAAATCTTTCAAGTTCGTAGCTAAATCACTCGTTGGAAATGCAGACATACCTTCAGCACTGTTGGATGCAAACTTGTGCAAACGGAGATTTCCGTATTTCTTCAATGCTGCTTGAGCGTCTTTGACGACTTTGATGGCCTCTTCTGATGTTGGGTATGATGTTAATCCATCATCAACATAAAAGTCTTTACCGTACTCTGGCTCTGCGGCCTGCACTGTCTTACGTAGCCCGAACGTTCCCACTGCTGGGGATGGGCTGTTGCCGAAGACATGAACTCTCATTCGGTACTCTATCAATCCCTTATCAATATCATTGTCTTTATACCACAGGAATCTTAGTAGTTTCTGTGATCTTCTCTCACTACAAAGCAGTGAAACATGTGCTGAACGTCAGCAGTAACAGCAACCATCTCTCTCCTGAAACGTATCAGGACTCCCAGTAAGCTGTTTGATAGGTCTGGACCAGACATCAAAACACTGTTGAGGGTACTCCGTCGAACTTTGCGGAGGAATCGAACACACCCCTGATCTGCTGAGGTTTCTTGGGATGGTATACTCCAAACAATGGTAAATACCAACATTCTTCTTGTTCTTGCAATGGCGGAGCAACTTCCGCATGGTTGTTGTTGACATAAATTCTAAGAAATGTTCTCTTTTGAGAGCGTTCTTCCTCAGACTGTTTTCGAGGAATTCTGCTCTTTTAACAGCTTGTTGCCTGTTGTTTGGAAGTCGTTGTCTTGGTGTCCGAAATGGCAACGGAGATACCCAACTGCCTGTGGAGTCTCTTACAAACTGGTTGTCAATTTGTTTCATAAATGTTTTATCTTCATATGACATTCCTGGTTTGTCGTCATCTTTTGTCTTAGCAAAGATATCATATTCTGGTATGTCTACTGTTTTGGTTGCAGTATTGAAACAAGCGGGATCTGGTTCCCGTACACAAATTTTACTTTCACATGGTCTTAGCGTCGTAGGTTGACCAGATGGTAAGACAAATGTTTTCTTCACAGATAAGTCTGGAGTTGCATGTTGGTAGTCCAGACAGATTTCTCCGATGACTACCCAGCCCAGTCTTAATTTCTGGGCGAAGGGTGATCCAGGTGGTCCGTATCTATAATCTAAGACATGATGGACTTCGGGAAGGTCTCTACCTATGAGTAGCATTATCTTCCTGCTGTCTTTGATTTGCGGGATTCTCCCAGCTATATCTTTCATATGTGGAAAGTGTTTGGCAGAATATGGTGACGGGATTTCGTCTCTGCTGCTAGGAATATAATCACATTCTACCAGAACTGGCAGTTCTAATTCTTCATGTCCATGTAAAGATTGGACTATAAATCCTTTGGTTCTCCTGCCACTGGTGGCAATACGGCCTGAACAAGTGGTCAGGGTATAATTTTCTGGTTTGTCTTCAATGTTGAAGAGTTCAAAAAACTCTGGTGATGCCATGGACCTGTTACTTTGGTCATCAAGAACTGCATACATTTCAATGGTTAAGCTGGGGTTGTCCCTATGATGTACTCTGACAGGGATGATCTTGGCACATGATTTGCATGTGTTATTTCCACAGATCTCTGTACAAGATGAGTTTACTGTTCTGTCAGTATTGTTGGCATTACTTGCCTCCCCGCCGTTCTGTTGCACGGTCTCCCCGTCGTGATGTTGAGCGGGACCAACTGAAGATGCCTTCCTGACTATGTGTAAGGCAGTGGTGTGTTGCTTGCTTCCACAGTCTCTGCAGGAAATCATCGCCTTGCAGTCTCTGCTCCTGTGGGTTGTAGAGGCGCAACACCTAAAACATAGATTTTTTGTTTGAGGATCTCTCTCAGCTCCTCAATTGATTTGGACTTGAATCCTCTACATTCGTCTAATGAATGTCTTGTGTTGTGTATGATGCACCTGTCTGGTGCTTCATTCTCTGTACACTGGGGCAGGGTGCCCCCAATGTCTTTGCTGGGTTTGTCGACATCAGTCTTGTGGGATGCTACCCGGGTTTTACACCATGGGTGATTGCCTTCCGGAATACTTTGGAGTTGTTTGCTGTTCTTGTTCATAACAGAATCCGGGATCATTTTTAATTATACTCATTTCCCGAATGAATCTGGAGAATTCTGTGAATGGCGGAAATGGTACATTATGTGACGTCTTGTAGTTATAAGCTCTTGTTGTCCATTTTTCTTGGAGTCTACAAGGGAGCTTGCTGACAATTGGCCTTATCCCAGATGAAGAATCAAAATATCCCAGAAGTGACTGGAATTTAGGATTCTGTTTGATGTGTTCTATCTATAAATCGGACAACTCATACAGACGTGCACTGTCCTTGTTTGTCAGTTTTGGGAATTTCGCCAATCTGTCCATTATTGTCCATTATTGACGCTTCCACCATTTCAGGGGATCCATACCTGGTATCTAAACGATCCCACAGCAATCTGAGACATTCAGTGGGGTTCTCACATGACCTCCATATACTTTCAGCCTGTTTTGAAGACTCGACTCCTAGCCATTTTACTAGGAGGTTTAACTGTTGTGAGTCAGATACTTTGGCTTCATCAACAACTGACTGAAGCTATTTTTCCATACAAAGTAGGATTCAGCACGGTCGTTGAAATTAGTAAGACCAGATAAAAGAATTTCCTTATGGAGAAGGAATCTTGTTATATCTTAAGTCTGGTTCACAGTCCTGTCATCTTCCAGGTTTACTGCTTGCGAACTTGGTATCGTTGTGTCACGTGTTAAGTGCTGACGTGATGGTTCAAATGGTGGCGCATCTCTGTTAAGCTGAAATGAAACAGACTGAGATCTTCGAGGTGGTCCAGCATAAGCTGGAGTAGATGTTACCTCTGGTGCTCCAAATACTACTGTTGGAGTTGACGTAACTTCCGGTGGTCTGGAGGCCCCATATACTACTGACGGGATATTTTGTACCTCCTCGTTTGAAACATTGAAGTAGTGTTCTTCAACATATTGTTGAACCCGTTGTAGCGGATCTGCTTCCTCTATAGGCAACTGACTTCGCTGGTCTTCACTATGAACTCCTGATTGACTACTATCCGCAACCAGGATCTTGGCTTCAGTTTCTGCCATGACAGCTTCTTTTTTGCTTTCCAACACTGTCATGTCGGCCTTAATTATTGTTTCTTTCTGTAACAAAGTAGCCTGCTGTTCTGCAAAGGCAACTCTAGCTTTCAAAGCCTCCGCTTTGACACTTTTTCTCTTCACCAGATTGGAAGCGTCTTCATGTCTAGACGTCCCATCTTGTGAAAGGTGTTTACTTTTTTGGGACGATGAACTACTACTCAGAGCCCTAGATGTTTTCTTGGGCGTCAGAGCCTTCATAGATTCCTGTAGATTACGGATGGTAGTATCTACGTTATGTTCCCGGAGGCTTGGCAATGTTTCACAGGCTTCCAATTCATGTTTGCTCTCTTCGGTCCTGCTGGATTTCAGGAAGTTCTTATAGGCCCTGAATTGTTTCCAGTACCTGATTTTTGCTAATACAATTTTTTTCACCTAGGTTTGACTGGTCCCGTAAGCTCGCGGAAGGGTTGTCTGCTTCTTTAAGCAGGGCGTCGAGTATTGTCCATAAATACTCTACGTCTTGATAATATTTGTCACATGTCTGTTAATATAGTTCTTGCTCTTTCTCTGTAAGTGTTTTGACTCTTGTATCCTGAAGTTTTGAAATTGAGTTCTCGGACATATCTAGATCTGTTGGGTCAACATTCATGATGATGAAACGTCGCTTATTCCAGTTGTAGCTTTGTCGCCTGGAACAGGAACGGTGTTACCGTAGTTGAGTGACGGTGTTGTCTTCTGTCCGGGAACAGGAAGAAACGTTGTCCTGTAACTGTGTTGCCTGCAGCAGGAACGGTGCTACCAGTAGTCCAAAAGAGGTCTGGAACTCAGGCTGGTTCTAGTGTTTTTACTGTACGGGGACAGTAAGAAACCAAGTGTTTTTACTGTACTGAGCCGGACTCAGCGAGTATAACCTAGTTCGTGGCCCAATTAAAATAAAACCCAATGTTTACTGTTCGGGAACAGGAAGAAACACAGTGTGGCGTGATTCTTTAATTAACCGATGAACAATTGGTAAAAACCTGAAAAATACAATAATTAACAATCATAAGTTATGTGTCCAAAATAATGAGAATTTATAGTCCACATATGCTACCGTAGTTATGAGTAGAATATCAACATATTTAAATACACAATAATTTGCATAAATAAATACAAATATAACGTGTGTCTCTGTAATATTATACATGGAGTTCCGGTATGTTCACGGAAGAAAACAGTTGAATTGCTGTAATACACGGAATAAGTGTTCCATAATTAATCTGGATGTATTTAAATGTCGCTAATTGGTTGTCGTACATTCTATATTTATACGAATTATGCAACTGCATAACGGTTGTTTATCTTCCTCTTTTAGACGGAAATAATACATGAAAACTTTAAATACTTTGTTGAAAGTTGTAAATATAATTATAATCAACAGTTGTACGTTTCTGTGTGAGATGAACATTCCGTTAAAATCGATATTTATAGCAAATTATGTAATTAACGTGTACAGCTGATATTCACAATAAACTGTTGTGTAGTAACGTTAAACGGATTAATCTTCATCCAAATATAATGAAAATATAAAACTTACACTGTTATTGAACTAGGTTTTAAGTTCCAAACAATATCTGGACATTCATATACGTTCTAACTACGATTTTTCTGAGTGAAAGGTGGAATAGGGAAACGAAAGCAATTATTTGAAATACACACGGTGCGTTCGGAATGTCTCCATTGACATGACTATACACTAATTGTGACAATACATTGGTCATATATTTGCATAAAACTGCGATAATTGAAGACAATGTTTGTATATTTTAACGAGTACCGGTTTAAAGAGGAGATTTCTTCCTTGTTGTAGAATAAATTTCAGTGTTATGTCTACTCTCTATTGCTTGTTAGCATGTGAGTGCAAATACATCTTAATTACCTTCAAAAATATAACACAGTTAATAAAACTCTTCTTCTTCGTCGCCCACCTGTTGTTTATTTTCTCTTTGTTTACAACCGGTTCAGCGATGACCACCGAGTTTGCGATCGCGGGTTAACCCGGGTGATACTGATGTATAAATTACAATCTCTATCTTATCTTCTTATTCACTGTATATCCACGCATCGAAATACTTTTTGAAAATAATAAACACATTTTGTTATTTTATTTCTATTTGGCACACTAATTTCTGATTTATCCTATGAACTTACTGGTATTATCATACGGCTTACTCGATTTGTTTGTGTAGTTTTATACACCAATGAACTTACCTGTCTAGGTGACACGATTGTCATTTAAAAATAACCTAAAACAGTTTGTCCATTGTTTGTTTGAGAATTACTCAGTCACGAAAAGGCATCCAACGGGGTTTATAATAAAGGGTACAATTAATAACGATTATATTTGCTTTTGGGGTTTTTTTTTTGTATTTTTTGTGTTTAAATATGAAAAGAGTAATGCTTTTCTCTTTACCTTGGGTGTAAGTTAATTATATCATTCGGCATACGGTGTTTCTGAAAAAGAAACCCCTACGGCCTCCGGCCGTCGGGGTTTCTTTTCCTGAAACACCTTTACCTTATAGTATAACTATTACGAAACTACTATTCAACAAATTTGTTTGTTGAACAAATGATATGAAGATGAGTTTTGTCATATTGAACCTTTTTAACCCTTGATTCTCAAATTGCCAGACATTGGTATACAGGTGCCTCTCATTATTTTCGTTGAACCAGATATCAGGGTCTCTTTCAGAAAAAAAAATCATTAACACACAGAAATATCACAAACTTTTAAAATGAGTAGAGTCAGAAAGAATCATTAATGGCCTTGTTCTTTTTTACCGAAATTGAATTGTCACATATCAATGTTAATACAACGTAGGTCACCATTTCTATTCATGTGTATTGAACGTAACGTATATGTTTCGTACCCTTCGACCAAAATATTTTACTCTTCATTGCATGGAAAAACAAATATAAAAAGAAATTCAAATGAATATATTTTTGTCAAAGGCTGTGGCCACTTCGAAAATTTAACTTTTTTGCAGCAAATTCCATGTCCAGCGGAACACATAACAAATTAAATTTATGAACATTTTAGCAGTCGTTTTACAGAGATCTTCAAATCAAATGATCGTTAAATGATCTAAAATGTATTTTTTTTAAATTCATTTGCCTATTTATTGTAAACACCAGCTTTGAGACTGTGACTCCTCTTTTCGGTTGTATTGAACTACAACTTCCTGTTTACCAACTAAGTACATTTTTTTCTTCTCCTGTAGGTAAAGGGAACATTTTTGTCACACTTTTCTCTGCAATAATATATCTTTAGAATGCAAATACTAAAACTGCATAATATAATTTCGAAAATATGGAGTGCTTGGAAAAAATTCGTATGAGTCGAGGTATTCGCACTACCCAGTTCTGGATAGACCGAAACTGCACAACTGGTTAACAACCACAAGGATATAACGTTGCTGACAACAATTGAAAACGTAAATATTTATTAATTATTAGTAAATCCAACTGTCTGTTCTGTATCAAAGTTTTGAAAACACAAAATACTAGATACAGGAAAGAAGAAAAAGAGTTTCTGAAAGTACTTAGAAATAAAAACGTTTTAATATAGTTGCAACCGTTGATTTCCGACATTTGGTCAGATATGTTGATTCCTCAGTCTTTTTCGATACCATAACATATAATTTTTTTACATGAACGCCCGCTTTCATTTTATATTCTTAAAGCATTTACCTCTAAGGAATTTCGGGGAAAAAAATTAAAGAACTAGACATTGCTCCTCTATCGATTTGCAAGACTTGCCAAATTTCTATAAAAAGCCTATAAAAACCTAGAAAATGGACATTTCCTGCCATATTTTTAATTGCTTGTATCTCAAAATCAAGCGAATGGACCTATTATTTTTTCTTCTTTCCTGTCAACCTATCATCAAGTCCTACTAATTCAGAACACTTTTATGAATTTCTTATTACTTACATTCAAAGGTGGCAACTACCTTAAATGAAGGATTTCCAGTAACTTTTAGTCTGCATCTTGGTATGACAAAAATATCATTATTCCTGAGGGTGTATTGTTTAAATTATTTAGAACCCATAGTCGGTAAACATTCATACAAGTACTGGGGACAAACTTTATTATTATGCATTTTTTAAAAAGTTGTCAATTTATGTTGTTTTTGTCTTTCATCTGTTTGAAGATGTATTCTTTGAAAACTTTGGTAGACCGGTCACAATTCGGGCTGCTTCTAATAAGATTTTCTTTCTAGTTTATAAGTTACCGTAAACTTAGTTTCTGCAGATAGCCATTTTCCTAACTTATGTCCATTCAGTAAATATGAAATAAAAAATTACGAAGACAATAATTCGAAAGATGTATAAGAGCTGACAAAGAACAATTGACCAATAGATTGACCAAATTGTTTTAAAAACAATTTACACATGTATTGCATTTTTTTTTTCAGATAAAAACAGTTTCGGGCAAGCACCGAAATTTAAATACTGAAAGTGTTGGCAGGTTGTGGTGACATTTCTGCTTCTTTTTACATCCTTTGTGGCCCTATAATCACCTAGTGCTTTTGGGTCAATGTATTTATCACGAAATACAAAGTTGGCTTTTGCGTATGCGTTCTTGATGCTGAAACAATAATTTAATGATTTCCATTGAGTTTACGTCTCAGCTGGGTATTAATTTATTATCCAAGTTTCTGATCTAAATGCAGAAAGTCGGCATGTATGGTTTGAGAGACTATTTCAAATACAATGGCACTGTCGAAACGAAAACTGTAGTTTTTTGCTCATTGTCCTCCGTTGCCATGGCAACAATACATTGGATATGCTTTAGGAACACATGGGCGCTTTACAAAAGGGTTTAGTAACAAATTGCCCGTTGCTATGGTAATGGTACATCAATTATATTTTCATTAACTTACTCGACTAAAGTGTAAGCAAACTTTTTGATCCCTATTTAGTTTTTTTTTTTGGCGTGCTGGATTTAATTTTTTTTTTTAATTTTGGCAGAAAATTGCCCGTTGCTATGGCAACATCATGACAGTTGTCAAGACTATCTAATTATTTACTACTTGATTATTGAGTCATTTGTAAAAAAAAAAATTATCCATCTTTAGTCAATCAGCATGCATGTTTTGGGAGACAATATTTATTAAAAAAAACATCTAAAGTAAGCATTTTATACCTTTTGGCGTTCTAAAACATTAGTCACTATGGCAACGAGAGAACCAATGACAAAATGGTGTGTCATTTATGTTGCAAGTAATTGAACATGGTATATGTCTATATATTGGATGTCAAATATAATAGAAAGAAGGGAATTCAAGGTGTAGAAGCAAACTATAAGAAAAAGCATTTGCCATGGCAACAGAGCGTGTTCATTTTGGAGATTGAAGTAATTTTTGTGCAAATTATAGTGTTTTCAATAAATTACACAAATACTGTCAAGATCTGAAATAAGACCGATTTTGGCTCTTCCTGGTTCTATTCATTTAGCTTCTGCTTTTTCATAAAAGGTTACTCCCTTTTAAATTTCGGAGTAATTAAATACCAGTACATCCAAAGAGAATATCTCTGCACCAAATTGATTGATACAGTCAACTAGGTATTCATGAGTTGATGGTTGTACAGCTTTAACCTATCTTTCTATATGTTCTAATGAATGATGCCATTTGAAGTGAAAGAAAAAAGTTAAAGCTGAGAAATAAAATTTTTCATTTGCAAGACATTGATAAGCATAGTCTCCAGTCTCAAGGTTAAACATTAAAGTACAGTAAATCGCATTATTAGGGTAATAAATCATTTGAACAAGATTGCAGTGATATGATTCATTGTCGATCTTAGTGTCACCGAAGCTTAATTTTCCTCATAAATGTTAATATATTGCGGAAAAGACTAATTGGTCGATTTGCCTGCCAATTGCCATTTTCAAAATTAAAATAAACAGACCAATCTATTCAGCTAAGTTGTTGAACCTCTTAAAGGTAGAATGAAGTCTTCGAAATCATCCCGCTTGTTAAAGTTACCGTTTGAATCCACGCACAACAAGCAATTCCACATAAACACCTCAGCTGTTTATAACTACCATTTTCTTCACAAAGGCAATCCCTAGTAATTGACAAATGCAATTATTCCCTTTTGAACCATTTTTTTTTTGTTGCCTGTGGACTACTTCATTGACAAGCATTTAAGAACATCCCCTGTTAGCTCTTTATCAAATATTTCAATAAGGCAGAGTTATCTCTGTGACCACCTGATTAATGAAGACTTCACATTATTCCGTCTGATACGTTTTTAATATATATCAGTCCCTTGTGGAAACATTCGAAGTTTCGGTTTGAAATACTGTGATAAACATTTCTTTTCTTTTCTTTGCAAGTATCAAATCTCCAAAATTTGCCTCCAGATCTTTAGATATAATACAGTTTTCTCCTAAATACTTGTATGAGAATTCGGCATAATAGAGTAAGAGGAAAATAAATTGTTTCGGACTATTTCTTAGAAAGAGAGAAAGGGATTAGTAGTATTCCGTCGATATCTATGGCACGCCAAAGCCACAAAAATGAGATAAAATAGCATTATCTCAGGTAATGCTATCTTATCTGTATTTTTGTGGTTTTGGCGCAGATAAAATATCATTAACTCCTGATAATTAAATATGGAAAAAAATTAACATAGGTCTCTATGCAATAAAGAGATAAAACATTCTTTCCTGGAGGTAATAGGTAATGAAATTGCATATCATAACTGGTAATGAACTTGTTTATCTGTTAACAGGTAATGAACTATCTTATGATAGATGTCCGATCCGTATGTAATAATTTATTGTGCCAATTGAAGAACATCCGTCTTAATATGTTTCATGCAATTTTATTTGCTAAGAAAACGATTCATTGACTACAAGCAACTAAAAGATTTAAAAATGTGAAAAGTGTACACTTGATATATTCTTTAATATATATAATTTAGTAATACCATAGATTCATTATCACTGTTAACATTCTCACTTATTTTCATCCGAGTGTTCTTTGAGAAACAACATTTACTTCCTGGTCTCGGACGTCCTTGAATAATAAATAAATAAATAATTAAGGTTCAATTAAAGTTAGCATGGTAAACTATTATAGAAAAACAGA